>JAHHZJ010001608.1:0-40717 GCA_021437245.1 Aegilops speltoides
GCGGAAAATCACGACAGAAAAAGCGGCGCCGAATAAAGAAAAGCCCAAAGAAAGGTAGTCAGGCGCGGTTTAAAACTCACGGCCAAATAATAAAGCACAGCCTCTAAGGATGACAATGACGAATTGTCCAACAAAGAAGATTTTGGGTCGGATATGTCAAATCCACGGTACCCGGAAGGCACACAAATCACACCCACGAGGATTGTTGGGTTTTAAGCGATCCGTGATGAATACCGAACACAAAGGGGCTCGTAGCGTCAGCGAAGGACAAACCCACCAGCGAGCACCGGAAAACAAAAGACTTTCCCACAAGAGGTTAAAGCGGTAAACTCACTTCATGTGATATCTGGAAAAATAGTGCGGCACTTTCTAAAGGAGCTTATGCGGTCCAACCCAACAATCTATAGAGATTGGATATCAAAACCAATCACTTTCGACCACGGACTATTCGGAAGCATTGAAGCAGGGAATGATTCCCGATATTGAATCTGGTAATAGAGCGGATTACAATTCATAGGCGTCCTAATGGGCGGAGGCGGTGACTTGAACACGCTATATTCAAACACATTCCGTAGGATGAGGATGAACCCTACCAAAATTACGACACAGCCGCACTTCCTTCAAGGGTGATGCGAGGCCCTTCGCCAAGTGCACGAGGCTCGATTTTACTAGAACTTCGTGTTGGATCGCGAACAACTTTCGTATGAAAAATTAATTTTCCATATCGCCCCATTTAAAAGTGAATATCAAGCCTTTGTTGGGGCGAAAGGCTTTTATGCCTTCACGCCATACCGCATTCGCGTCTCTTACACTCAAAATGCCCGATCCACATGGCGCCATTTCGGTCGGCGTCCTAACGACCGGACTCGGATAGGCGAATCCGGACTCGGCGAGCTTAGGGCTCCCTAGCGCATACCCTTTCATAGGGGCTGCGGCGCACAACTCACAGCGGTTTCATATAAACCTTGCTTTAATTATTTATATTTCTTCTTTTTCATATTTTTTGCGAACTGTTTCTACAACTAAGCGTTCCTCTCTTTCTCTGAGATGAACAACGTGCGTGCCCGTCGGGATAATGGCGCATAGCGGAACCTGGTAGCAGCGTGCGGTGAGGACCCGTTGCAAGGATTCTTTTGATTAAGACCTGCGTAGACCTTTTATTCTGTCTCTTGTTGTTACTCTCCTTGGCTCCTTCCTATAGCCAAAGCGAACTGGCAGCTTTAGGCGTCGGCGCGTCGAAGACCACGCCGTACACGGACATTAGGGACTTAGGGCATAATCCTGCCCATTATTATAAAGTCCGAACACCTTGAGTGTTGGCGTCTCGAGTTAGGCATTATATGCATTAGCTCGAATCATGTCTTTGGTCAAATGTTGGGTTTGCCCGGCTCACATGTTTGCTGCCTTACATTCCGTATCATCGGCTAAGCGGCACCGGAGAACTCTGCGATTGTGCCCGATTAAATTGGCGAGCACCTCGATGAAAGCCGGCGGTGTCATGATGCTGCGAGCTAGGTCGACCACTCGATCGACATTTGGAATGTTTAGAATTCCCGCAGGCGAAGGACCGTTCCCGTCAGCACGCCGCACCCGAATTCGGAGAGGTGTGGGGCCACCGAGGGCTATATCGTAGCCCCACCCTCGAGCTCAGCGGCTAAGTGAAAGAGATAAAGCATTATAGTCCGGATTGCCTCGTTTGCTCGCTACCACCTCCTTATAGCCGGGACCGAGGCGTCGGATTAAGTGTGAACAGCTATTTTGCGAACACCCGGCACCTTGTGCGAGGGTGAAGCGCGCATCTTCGGGTTATACACAAGTATCTCAGCGGCCGCGGGAAGTTTTACTACTTGGAAGCACAAGTATAAGCGGTCATACTATAATCATTGATCTACGTTGCGCGTTCAATTGAGCGTTACATTTTTGAAACTGCGACTCTATTACCTGGCGCCACGCTAACTTCCCCAAAATAATGCTCGGCGGGGCGGTCTCCATCGAACCGTGGGCGGCAAGCGGTGGCGTCCATCTCCGGACAACTGCGCCTTCACGGGCTAGAGCCATCCGCGCCCTCGATGCACGGCCGACCGCTTCATCTCCTTGATATCGGCACCGCCAAAAGGTGTCGCGATGGGCGAAGTAGCTCGTCGCCTTGGACCTCTACGGCGGACATAGGCCCGCGATGTCGATCATAGCCAGTCCGGACGGTCTATTTAGTTCAGCCCACCGTGCAACCTGTCGTCGGCGGAAGAGGCGATCCGGATGTGGGCGAGACCAATATAACTCTTAGTCTCGTGATCCCCGGCGGAAGTGCTGCGGCATCGGCCGCTTTCGCAGCCAAGTCCATATCACGGATCCTCCGAACTCCTGACCGCTCAAATTGGCGTGCTTAGGCATCCATAAACCGTCGGCGCGCCGAGAAAAGGCTTGCGGCCGCGATTTCTCGGCTTGCGCGCTCCTCCTTCATAGCCGCATTGCGGCGGGCATCCTTAACCGGCGGTGGCCTTCTTGAGTCTTCCGCTCGATAGCGCTCCTTTTCAAGAGCCTCATTGCGGTCGGTAGCATCCTTTAATTTCTTGGCCAATTCGCCACCTCCGCCTAGCAAGCGAGTCGCGACCTTTTCGACCTTCAACTCTTGACGCCCTCGCGGCCAGCGTCACTCGCCGGGCTTGCTCCTTAGCTAGAAGCAAGTTTGGCGAAAAGCTCTCCTACAGCATCAGCATGCGTATAAACAGCATATAACTTATTAGGCGGGCTTTGACCCACTCAATAAGCGACTACAATTATTTTACCTTGCGACTCATCAAATCGCTTTGTTGACAAGTGCAATGTCCTCACCTGCCACGTCAAGTTGCCGAGCTAACTTCGGCAAACTCACTAATCCGGCTAGCCCCGGACCATTACGCCACCTACATAGGAGCAGCGGACTTCAATTCATTAGATTTGATCCTCGGTATCTTTGTCGTTGCGACAACCTACCGAGTCTCGGGGCTACTATCTATCTGAGCGCATTTTTATATATGCAAAATTGTTACAAGACCAAAGGGTGCGCCATTCTCGCATACCTCAAATCCCTTGACAAGCTCATGGCGTCATTCATAATCCGCTTTCGTGAGCGGAAATCCTTCAACCACCATATGCATTAGCGGTGATCTTCGAAATGGGCGCCCTCTCAAGCAGACTCTTGAGTTCTCGGCGGGCTCGGTGGGTGCGAACTCTCCGGCCCCTCGGACTCGGGGCGCCCTCCGTGGCGACACTTGGGCTACTTTGCCTCATCTGGCGGCTGCGAGCAGGCGTGTCGCTCTCCATCATCTCGGAAAAGCTCCCGAGGATGAACTCATCGAGAAGGCTGCGAGATCCGAACTGCGATATAAATATTTGGTTACCTCTGAAGCATAAGCAGAAGGTACTTTATTAATGCTTCCTCTTTCATACTTCGACTCGTTGGAAGCTGGTCCTTGGCGATGATTGCAGCGTCCGGATTTTCTCGGGCCGGACCAGTGAGATTTCTTCCCAAGCTTAGGGGCTTTGGCCTCGGATCTTGGGCGGTCCTCTTCTCCCTTTGAAGGAGGGTTCTTGGTTCCCTCCTCTTGATCGCCCCTTGACAAAGTATTAGCTCCTTTATTTCCCGTCGCCCCCCCTCTATGGCAACCTCCAACATTCGACCGCACGGGCTCGGTCACGGTCTCTGGGAGGGCGGACACCTTATCAGCCTTGATCGCGCCACCCATTCTGTAAAG
This sequence comes from Aegilops speltoides, assembly GCA_021437245.1. Classification (NCBI taxonomy): domain Eukaryota; kingdom Viridiplantae; phylum Streptophyta; class Magnoliopsida; order Poales; family Poaceae; genus Aegilops; species Aegilops speltoides. The sequence continues at coordinate 3,735 of JAHHZJ010001608.1, forward strand.
AACAAAGGGTCGGAGGCGAACTTTTGAAAGGCATACAAATAGAATGTCCGGACTCGAGCTATTTACACGAGTATCAGGCGATCGCGGCTTAGGCATCGTCCTCGGCCAAATCCGGACCGCCACTGCGGTCGAAGAACACTGTACATCTCCGTGGGTGACACACCCATAAAATGTTGGAGAATCTGAGGTCCCTCGGTTGTACTCCCATAGGCGGAAGGGCGGCGTTTGCGAGGCGGAAGATGCAGATTAGCATAACTTTGCATCACCTTGATCGGTCGATCTCCCTCGTTTGGAGGTCTCGAATCCGGCCTGCGGTGAAGGCCGTCCTCGGGCGGCCCCAGTTGAGCCCTTGGTTGACCCATGACATCGGTTTCCATGGAGGTCCGGGCGGAATGAGGCGGCGGCTTTGCTTCTGCCCTTGGAGCGATGATGTAAAACCACTCCTGCTGCCACAATCAGTTCCTCTTGGAAGGAACCTTGAGCCCAGGGCATCGACCTTCTTGCTTATAGTCGCCCGCCGCTCATCCGCTTAGCGCCCCGATCATCTTGGCTCCACCTTAAATGTTTTCAGCCACAAGCTGAAGTGGGGAATGACACGGAGGAAGGCCATGGAACAATAATGAATGCGGAGATGTGGAGGATGGACTCGGAGCCAAGTCGTGGAAGTCCAGCCCGTAGTAGAGCAGAGGCCCTCTCACGAAGGATCCGTCGGGAAACCTAGTCCCGGCGGAGGTGAGATCTGGCAGCGTATTCACGGGCTCGGGGGCTGAGCCTGCCACAGGCGAGCAACTTGTCTTGAAACCTCGTGGGCGGTGACTTGGCCTCCGCCTTCAATATGTCCTCCTCCGTGGCGGAGGAGAATCCTGACCTGGAGGTCGGGCGGACGTGTTGAGGATCCAGCGCTCGAATCTGAAGCTCGGGTGTTGGGCGGGAGGCGGAGGAAAGATTCGATCTGAGATTGAAGAACAAGGACATGCCTTGGTCCTCTTATAAAGGGAAGAAATACCAAGGGCCGTCTCGTGGTTTTAGGATTCCCCTTGATAGAGGCGTGGCGGCAGAGCAGTTGGGTTACCCTGCGCGTATTGATGAAAGGAAAAATTAAAAATTTTTTGGGGGGGAAGGGGTCAATGCGAATAAGGGAATTTCCGTGAGTTGAAATTGGTAAAGTCTAGGGGATTATTATTGGTGGAAATCGGGAAGCTGGAAGGGATAAATGAATTAGGAGGTGTATCTATAATTAAATTTGGAATTTAGCAAAACACTTTTTTTTTAGAGTTAACGCGTTAGTAATAGAAGGAGGGGGATAAAGTTAATCAGTTGAGAACCTTGAAAATTTGGGAAATTTTTAATTAATTGGGCTTCTCTTGCAATAACCGTGAGATGTGGCATTTAATACCGGAAGGAGATTTGGCATAAAAAATTGGTAGTGGGGTTAAAGGGGAATCAAATTCTGAATGGAAATGTTTTACATTAGTGAATTGTTATTGATTGTAAACTATTAATTTGAATTATTTACAATAATTAAAATTTGATAAGTAATTTATCTAATAAAAAAAAATTTGAAATAAGATTTAATAAATTTAATTTAGAAAATCGAAATTGAAATTAATTTTCAAGTTGAGGAATAGAACAAATAGTATTTCAAATATTTAAATTTAAATTTTATTTTCTTTATAAAGAAGAAACGCAATGTTTGCAACAGAAATTATAATTTGGAAATTAAATTGTGTTTCTTTATGGAACATTAAGGTTAAAGCTACATTCTTAATTAGGTTCCAATTCAAATTAAGTTTTTTATATTAAGGTTTGGCAATCTTCACATGAAGAATGATTTTCTTGATCTAGTTGAACGGAATGGTTCCTTTCCATGGGAAGGGAAATCGTTGCTAGTCTGATTTCTTATGCTTGGACATACGGAGCAAATCATGGGCGGATTGAGTTCTTAAAGGAGCAATCTTGGAGGTCCATGGGATTGTTGACTGCGGCATTCTTGAGGTAAGTTCAAAGGGACCAGGGGCCTTGTGTTAACTGGATAACTGGTTAATTCTGCCTGAATAAACAAAGTCAAAGCAGGTCAATATCGTGGTTACTATGGGGAATCAATAACCATTGGCCTGGTCACATAATGGCATGAAACAAGAATTGTAACCTTGTGCGAATCGTCCAATCAATCTTTGTAGATGCATGTAGCAATATGGCATTCTTGTTTCGAATCTGAATTTCCGAATTTGGAATTTTGGAAGATTTTCCTAATAAATTGAATTTTAGGCAAGCTCGGACTCTCGAGTCTTGGAGTCACGCCCAAACTCTCATGCTTTTCCATGAGAGCCCGGGCTCTTGCCGAACTTCCGCCACCCATGCCTCTTGCTTTTCTCGCTCAGCCCTCTCTGCGGCCGCACTGCGTTCGGCCACGGACACAACCTCCTTCAGGGCTGCCACCTCGTTAGTGGCCCCTGCAATACACATATTATCCTTGTTTATTTTATGGCAACCGAAATCCTTTTCTGTAAGGTACTAACTCAAAGTGGTGTTACTCACCTTCTTTTTCCTCGAGCTGCCTCTTGGCATGGCCGAGCTCTTGCTCGGACCGCTCGAGATCCTTCTTCAGCACATCGACCTCCGCCGTTAGTGCGGCAGAGGTCAGCAGCGCAGCCTGCAAACCCATATCGACATATTTTAGGCAACCCTGCGTATATCTTGTTAGATCCTCAGTCCGGCTTTTCTTTTCGAACACCGAACTAAGCATCGTGGGCTCCGTCTATGCGGTACTACACTACATAATTTTAACTTCTTACCTCAAAGCTTTGTTAGAAGGCTGCTGCGAGCTTCGGTCGGCCCGCTCTTGGAAGTGAACCTTCTCAATCACCGCACTCATGATAGTGAGGTGTTCTTCCTCGATGGAAGCGCCTTTAAGCGCCTCCAACAGGTTATCCGGCGCCTCCGGTTGGACGGAGGCCGCCGGCGTCACGGTCCTGCCCGTCTTTCGAAGGGGCTGCTTGCCGGACTCTGGAACCACCACGGGTTCCGATGTAGAGTCTGGCGCAAAGTCCGGGAGGTCGCCTGACGGCGCCTCTGGAGCCTCCTCCTCATGGGTCCCTCTTCGAGATCCCACCTCGGCGTCCTCGTCGGCGCGTGGGGTAGAGGCAGTTGGGATGGAATTTACAACCGACGAGGCCAACGACCCGCTCGTTGAGTCGGGAGATAAATCATCGGCGGACTACGGGCAGAATGCGGCGTTAGAAGGATACTACATGACATAAAATATCGGCATATAAATGATCCGAATACTTACGATCTTGCGGGCTTTGGCCCTTGGAGGCCACTCATCCTCGCCAGCGCTGGTGTTGGCGAAACTGTCCGGGGGAGTAGTTCTTCCCCTCTTGGACCCTTCGGCCTCCCCGATTGGGGAAGCCTTCCTCTTCTTCTCTCCCTCCTCCGGAGAGAGTACTCCTCCTCCTCGTCTTGAGGAGGAGTCCTCATCGTCGTCGGGACTTTGATTCTGAGGAACTCTTTGAGTCCCGTGGCCACCTTCTTGGCCTTCTTCTTGGCACCACGTGCGGTGCGGAACCAGCAGCCCTGATAGCGGGCGCCCTTGGGTCTTCTGGCATGGGAGCCGGGCTAATAAGCAGCTTGGCCTTCTCCATCCATTCCTGTCAAAGGAAGTGGAGAATGAAATCCCACTAAAAGTTAATTTAATTATCACAAGTGTCCCGTGATGGGGTTGAATCACTTACCTCGTCAGTTGGATACTGCGAGCTGAATCGCGATCTTCCGTCGCGGATGCGGGGGCTTCGGCGCCCTTGAAGAGCACCCTCCAGCGCCTTCAGTATGTTGTATCGAAGAGCCCGCTTAGCGCTGGTGCTGTTCGGATTGAACTCCCACAAATTGAGCGCCCGTTCTTGGCATGGGAGAATCCACGGATGAGCATGACTTGGACCACGTCGACAAGCGAGCCTATTGCTCACCATCTTCTTGATGCAGGCTCGAGTCCGTCACCTCCACGGATTGCCCCATTGCAAGCCCTTCTCTTTCGTGAGGTGAGCTGCGTGGGAATGCCAGATCTAAACTTCGGGGCCGCCGCCCATGTGGGCTTGCGCGGCTCGGTGATGTAGAACCACCCCGATTGCCACCCCTTGACAGAATCCACGAAGGTCCCTTGAGCCAAGGTGCGTTGGGCAATTTGCCCAACATGGCGCCTCCGCATTCGCTTATGCGTGCCCTTCACAACCTTGCTTGCGTTGAAGGTCTTGAGCCCGGGGACGAAGTGGGGCGGATGCGAGAGGAAGGCCTCGCATACCCACGATAAACGCCGAGATGTTGAGGATGAAGTTGGCGCCGGATCGTGGAAATCCAGCCGTAGTAAAACATGAGCCCCCGGACAAATGGATGGAGCGGAAAGCCCGATCAGCGGAGGAAGTGGGGAGAAAGACGACCTCTCATGAGGCCCGGGGTAGGGATAAGCTGCCCTCGTCGGGCAGCCGGCGCATAATATCGCTGGAAAGGTATCCGCGCTGCGAAGCTTGGTGATGTCCTCCTCCTTAGCGGTGGAGGCCAACCATTTACCTCCAGCTCGGACATATTCGGAGAAGGTCGGCGAGATCATAAGCTTGGGCGTTGGAGCTCGAGTGCGGAGATGGATAAGCAAAGGAGGAAGAAGGCGTAGGTGAGAAGGTGAATCCTTATCCCTTATATATAGGCGGATGAAAACTATGCGTCCCCCACCGGCCTGGTAAGACTCGCTTATCTCCCAAGCACCACGATCAATAGCGTGGTTGGGATACCCCACGTCCGTATTGATGAAGATCCCGGAATAAGGGGAACACGATCTCTGCTTCGACAAGACGTGCCAAGGAAACCGCTTCGCTAAACGTGCTGAGGTGGTATAGTAAAAACGATTCAAACAAAGGCTTGGTGGTGGTGTGATGTCACGCCGCACAATATGTCTGCAGATTGATCTAGTGTATATTTTATTCTCTCTACGGTGGAATGTGGAAATTATTTTTGCAGAGCCGGACACTATCCTGGTGTTCATAATCTTCTCTGGATTATTCAAGGGAGGAACCCGCCTTGCAATGCCGAACATAATGCGCGCTGGACTTATCGTCATTGAAGACTGGTTCGAGGCTCTTGAGGAGTCTGGACTAGGGGTGTCCGGACAGCGGGACTATCATTATCCGCGGACTCCAAGACTACGAAGATAGAAGATTGAAGACTCCGGCTCGTGTCCGGATGGTACTTTCCTTGGCGTGGAAGGCAAGCTTGGCAATACGGATATGTAGATCTCCTACCATTGTAACCGACTCTGTGTAACCCTAGCCTCCTCCGGTGTCTATATAAACCAGAGGGCTTTAGTCCATAGGACAACATACATTACAACAATCATACCATAGGCTAGCTTCTAGGGTTTAGCCTCCTTGATCTCATGGTAGATCTACTCTTGTACTACCCATATCATCAATATTAATCAAGCGGGACGTGGGTTTTACCTCCATCGAGAGGGCCCGAACACAGGTAAAACATCGTGTCCCTCGTCTCCTGTTACCATCCGCCTAGACGTACAGTTCGGGACCCCCTACCCGAGATCCGCCGGTTTTGACACCGACACCTACCTTCCGATATGCCGGTGAGTATTTTGTCAACATCAACACGACCGGCCACTCGTGGCATGATAGAGGTAAGGGTTTCACGAGGTTCAACTTCATGTCCATCATCCACATGCTCAACATATGGATCATTAATGTGTGGAGGAAGATCTTCTTGTTCATATTGCATTTGTTGAGGTTCATCATCAATGATTGGATTTTCTTGTTCTTGTTCTTGAAGATTGTCATGAGGAGGAACTTGATCATCTTCTTCAACTTGGGCTAAGGGTATCGGTTGAACAATAGGAGCTTGTGGTGGTATGGATGTTGAAGTAGTTTGATGATGTGTGAGACTTCCATCTTATTCTTCATCATCATGAGGTTCTTGTTCCATAGGAAGAAGTGCACCAACACCCATGGTCAAAATGTCTTGAGAAGAATCTTCTTCACCTACATCACTTAGATCAACTTGCTCCCCATGGGAGCCATTAAATTCATCAAAGACCACGTCACAAGTTTCTACAACACATCCATTGGATTTGTTGTAGACTCTATAGGCGTGGGAGTTTGATCCATAACCAACAAATATACCCTCAATCGTTTTGGATTGAAATTTTCCTAACCGTTCTCTTTTGTTGAGGATGAAACATTTGCACCCAAATACACGAAAGTACTTGACATTTGGCTTGTTTCTAGTTAGAAGCTCATATGGAGTCTTTTCCAATATAGTGCGGAGGAAGAGCCGGTTTGATGCATGGCATTGGTGTTGACTTCGGTCCAAAAACTATGTGGTGACTTGTATTCATCCAACATTGACCTTGCCATCTCCACAAGTGTGCGGTTCTTCCTTTCGGCTACACCATTCTGCTGAGGAGTGTATGGAGCTGAATATTGATGCTCAATCCCTTCATCACTAAGGAATTCTTCCAAGGTGTAGTTTTTGAACTCAGATCCATTGTCACTTCTTATTGCCAAGATTTCTTTGTCAAACTTGGGTTGTGCTTGCTTGGCAAAGTCAATGAAAGTGATCTTCGTCTTGTCCTTGGACTTGAGGAAAAACACCCATGTATATCTTGAGTAATCATCAACAATGACAAGTCCATACTTTTTCCCACCAAGACTATCCCATGAAGGAGGCCCAAAAAGATCCACATGAAAGAGCTCCAAAGGCCTTGAAGTAGACACAATATTCTTGGGTGGGTGCTTTGATTGATGTTGCTTCCCGGCTATACATGCACTACACACACGATCTTTCTCAAAAGAGACATTTGTTAGTCCAAGGATGTGATTTCCCTTTAAGAGATCTTGAAGATTTCTCATGCCGACATGGGCTAGCCGGCGATGCCATAGCCACCCCTTGTCGGCCTTGGCCATTAGACAAGTTGCATGGAATGTGCTCTCTTTCGAGAAATCAACCGTGTAAAGGTTGCCATCCAACTCTCCAACAAAGGCCACTTCGAGAGTATCTCTCTTAAAGACTTTCACATCCGTTAGTCCAAATAATGTATCATAACCAACAGATGCCAATTGACGAACAGAAAGTAAATGATATTTAAGGGATTGGACAAGCATGACATTTGCAAGAGACATGTCATTTGTGATAGCCACCTTCCCAAACCAAGTACTGTCCTTTTGATCCTCCACCAAACATAATGCTCATAAATGGTTGAATAGCTTCCATGAAATCATAGAGCAATTTGCTATCTCGATCATATGATTGGTACATCCACTATCAATCACCCATTTTACTCCACCGGAGAAGGCAACCTACACACAATTATTACTTGGTTAGAGGCACCCATCTTGCAATGGGACCTCTCAAGTTAGTCACAAGGGTCTTAGGGACCCAAATAGCATAAAACGAAATGCATTTCGAGGACCAACAAACTTTGCATAAACTTCTCCATCCTTAGTCTTACGAAGTACATAGGATGGATGCATGAACTCTTTTGGCTTGTTGAGTGGGCATGCCCTTGTGGCCTTCCACTAGCAACCTTACCTTTCTCCTTGTGTCCTTCTCGTACAAAAGTTTCTTTCAAAGGAGTGGTGCACTTTTGAGAGAATGTCTTCTTCTTGCTTGTGCTTTGGTCAAACCCGAGTCCCTATTTGGCGAACACTTCATTGTGTTGGCTCAACACCTCATTAAGGTTCTTCTGCCCTTGAGCACATGTCATGAGCCCTTTCTCAATTTGAGCCTTGAGAAAACGATTTTCTTCAAGAATAGATGCTAGATCACTACTAGAGTTAGTAGAACAAGCATCAACATTTATAATAGGAGATGAATAGGCCTTAGCTAGAGTTTCAAGATAAGTAAGTTTGAGCGTCTCAAAACTCTTTGTAAGAAGGGTGAGCTCTTCTTCCTTAGTCTTGAGGACATGGATAGAAGCTCACAATCCTAGAGAGAGAAGCATGAGACTTCACAAGCTTACTTTTATCATTCATCAACTCTTCACAAGAGCCAATAGCCTTTTTCAAGGAGGCAAGATCTTTAGTATGAACATCAATATTTGTGCCAATTTTAAGCATAGTTCATCATTTCGTGTTTCCTCGTATTGGACTTTCCGCTCAAGGATTTCACATTTTCCTTTTCCTCGGTGACAAGGGTTTGAGTTCCTTAATGGTGATGGTGTGCTTACTCACCATCTCCATAAGCATACGAAACATAGTGAGCTTCTTTCCTTTGAGGGAGCACATGAATTTATTAAGTTTAGCAAGCATAGGATCATTTAGATCATCATCCTCATAACTATCCTCCGCATCAAGATACTCATCACTAGAAATAGGAGGAGTGAGAAGAGGAGGGTTTGATCGTGGGGTTACCTTGACCTTGTCAGGAGAGTTTTGATCCTCTCCATCTTCTACCACGGCCTTCGCCATGAGGCACTTGTGAGCGTTGCCCTTGTAATCCTTCATGTAGTTGTAGGTGACAACTTCACCACTCTTATTGACTAGCCTCAATGTGTTTTGCGAATCTTGAGCAACTCTGGCAACACCACTAACATCATCCAGATCGGATTCTTCTTGAGCAACCATTGCTTTCCCATCTCTCTTCTTGAGCTTGGAGTTCAAAGGATTTGGCAACTTCTTAGGAAAGATCTTGGGAAACCTTGGTCTATCTTCTCTCTTCTCATAAGGGCACTCATTTGAGAAGTGGTTGGTTTCCTCACAGTTGTAGCATTTTCTTACTTTCTTCTTTTGGAATCTTCCCTTGAATTTTCCCGCGCTAAACTTCTTGACAAAGAGAGCCATGTCTTCATATGACGGGCCCTCATCGGATTCAATCTCATCACCATCTTCATCATCATCATCTTCTTCTTCTTCTTCACTTTGCTCATCTTCACATACATGCTTGGCCTTCAATGCAAGATTGACCTTTGATGATGTGGAACCATGCATGGCAAGATGTTTTGTGGCATTAGCCTTTGACTCTTCAAATAGTTGAAAGGTGGATATGATGTCATATGTAGTCATTTCCTTGAAAGTATGATGTTGTCTTATGTCCCACACCATTTGATGGTGATATGGAGCAAGAGCATGAAGCAATTTATCCACAAGGAATCTCTTAGTCATGTTGAATCCATCTTGTGTCTTGTCACACTCACACGACTCAATATCGGCAGTGAGAGTCATGAGGCGCTCATGGAGTTGATTGGGGGTTTCACCTTTCTCCATACAAAAGTTTTGCAATTGCCCTTGGCAATTTCATATTGAGCACTCGGAGGGTAGAGGTGCGATCTTGGATCGTATGATACTTTCCCATAGTTCCTTGGCACTTGTGATGTGTATGAACGGTCTCCTTTGCTTTTCATCCATGCCTCTTCTTATACACATGATAGCAGTGTCATTGAGGTTCTTGTCATATATTTCTCTTGGTGTGGGGTTCTTTGGATCAACCACATGATAGCCATACTCCAAGATTTCCAGCATCTCGTCATTTCCATGTCGAAGATGATCCTGCATAGCAACTCTCCACAAGGCAAAATGGGAAGTGGCACTTAGTAAAGGAGGTTTGCCTTGAGGGTTATATCTTGGTTTCTCAACCTGGGGTCTTGCATAAAGCCAAGGAACACTGGCGTGTTCATTGCTAGGAGGTTGTTGGCCAAGTGATGGAGTAGGCACAGTTGGCCTCAAAGCAGCACCACCCGAGAGTGGTGCAAGCACTGTGGACAACGTGGCTAATCTCATTTGGACCAAGGCCTCAAGAGAAGCATCATGCTCCTCTTTTTGCTTAGCAAGAGCCCGTTCTAGATCCTCCGACGTAAAGGTCTTGACTTCAGAGGAAGCCTCACCTTTATCCTTAGGATCTACAACCAGGGGAGTCCCATCCGAGTTCATCTCGCTCTAGGGCGGTTAAGCCACAAGAATAGAGCATGAGGCTCTGATACCAATTGAAAGGATCGAGATGGACCTAGAGGGGGGGTGAATAGGTACAATTACAAATTTTAATTATTACTAGGCAATTTTAGGCAATATAACGGAATATGAGGGTGAGCCTAACAATTGCTAGTAAGTGCAAAGTACTAGGCAAGTAACACAAGCATATAGGTGAGCAAGCACAATAAGATGTAAGTAAGTGAAATCACAACAAGTAACCACAAGTATAGAGTTAGGGTTAGGAATAACCGCAACTCCGGGAGACGAGGATGTATGCCGATGTTCACTTCCTTGGAGGGAAGCTAGTCACCGTTAGAGGGGCGGATGTTACCACGAAGGCACACCTACGCCACGAAGGCTCACCCTATTCTCCCTTTGAGACAACACCACTAAGGCGTTTCTCAACCACTAGTAGTAGACCTTGGGGTGGTCTCCAAACCCTCACAAACTTTTCTGAGGGCAGTCACAAAGTTCGATTGCTTTCCGAATGACTCCTACCGCCTAGGAGTCTCCAACCTCCAAGAGTAACAAGACCGATGGGTAAATGCTCAAAACTTGCTCAAGTCACGAATTCCTTTGGTGCAAAGAAGGGGAAGAAGTGGATCTATCACTTGATTGAAGAACTTCTCTCAAAATGCTCCTAGAACACTTTGGAATCTAGGATTTAGTGTGGATGAATGAGAGAGAGTGTGAGGAGTGTTTTTGTGAGGCTCAAAAGTGAATGGTCAACCCAATCCCGTGAGAGGGAAGGGTGTATATATAGGAGGTGGGAAAAGACTAGCCGTTTGGTCACTTATTGCACAGGGTCTGCCGGATGTCCGGTGGGTACCGAACGACCGGTGACATAGATCGGACCGGACGTCCGGTCGAGCAAACGGCCGTCCGCTCGCTGGAGTACAAATCTGACCGTGAACACAACACAGGTAGCGGACGTCCGGAGAGTAGCGGCCGACCGCTGACCGGACGTCCGGTGACACCGGAAATCCGTTAATATATGTTCTGTTGGGATGTAACGGACGTCCGGAGAAACCGGACATCCGTTAATAAGTGTTCTGTTTGTGATGTACCGGACGTCCGATGAGCACCGGAAGTTCGGTCAGTTGTGAAGGCTAGTCCAGCAGGTTCACAGACACAAAATAGACTGTGCACACATGATGAAAACTAAAAGGATGATAGAAGAAGTGTTTTGTGTACTTTGAGCAAGTCTTTCACGCTATCCAACGGTCCCCTCTTAATAGTGCGGGATCCCTATACTCAAGAACAAAATGAAAATAAAGGGCCAAGGCCATTTGTCTTGTATTCTCCGCTCTTGAGTGAAAGTGCGTTATATCGACTAGAGGGGGGTGAATAGGCGATTTTTATGAAATTCTTCACTGAGGAATTTGCCGGTGAGGAAATTCCTTAGCGAAGAACTATTTGCAGCGGAATATGTACTCAGAGGTAAACATAACAGATTACACACATAGTCGGCATGATGAAATGAGGACTAGAGCAGAGTATGAGAAGCGTAATCACAGGATAACAAGATGAAGACAAGCGGTGAAGAATTTGAGGCGAGGAATTTGTGTAAGTCTTGATCAAAGTCTTCAAGCACAGATATGAACAACATGCAACACAGAATGAGGAAATGAATGAGTTGAGGAAATAGAACCGGTCGGTTGGTGAAGACAATGATTTGGTAAACCAGTTCAAACTGCTGTCTCGGTTATGCGTCTGGTTAGAGCGGTGAGTATTTAAACTCGAGGACACAGTCCGGACACCCGATCTCGAGCCGCAACTCAGGACACCAGTCCTCACCGTATTCTCCTTGAACTAAGACCACGCAGGCCTCGTCCAATCACTCGTGGTAAGTCTTGGTGACTTCAAACCTTCACAGACTTGGTCACTCGGTGATCCACAATTCCTCTTGGATGCTCTAGACCTTGACGCCTAACCGTCTGGAAGAAGCACGATCTTCAAAGGTAACAAGCGTCGGATCCACGCAGATCAATTTCTTGATGATGCTCAATCACTTGGGGTTTTGTGGGTTTGGTTTTGGGATTTTCCTCACTTGATGATTTTCGCTCAAAGTCCTCGGAGGATGGGTTGCTCTCAAATGACAAGTGTCAAGTTCTCTCGGAGCAGCCAACCAACTAGTGGTTGTAGGGGCGGCTATTTATAGCCTAGGAGCAGCCCGACATGATAAGACATAAATGCCCTTCAATGATATGACCGTAGGTGGATAAGATATTTTGGTCGCCCGCCAAGAAGACAAAGAACGGTCGGAAATTTGACTTTCAAAGTCCTCGGGGCTATCATGTTCCTCCTTTGTGTAGGCAATTCGCCTTTGGCGAATTCCTAACTCCTCGATCGAGCAAAGTCATCAATGACGTAAGAACTGCGTCTCATCACATGAAGAATTTGACTGAATCGTATGAGATTTCAATGGCTTCACTCGAAGGGATTGGTAGGTGTAGGATTTTGAGTTGAGCATCACATGGAAAATTTTCCTTAGTATTTCCTCGACCCCCTTTAACGAAGACGGTGTTTCCTATGACTCAAGAAAGAGAAAATGAAACTACGAAAACAAAAGTCTTCACGCTTCATATTCCTCGAATGAACATCAAGTCTTTATGGTCACACCAATTTCTTCACTTTCAAAGTCTTCAGAAAGTCTTCAGAATATCAAAGTCTTCAGTCGAAGAACTTCATTTTTAGGGGTCGACTTTCTCTGTAAATATAAACTCCTCATAGACTTATAGACCTGTGTACACTCACAAACGCATCAGTTACTTAACCTATAAGTCTTCAATACACCAAAATCACTAAGGGGCACTAGATGCACTTACAATCTCCCCCTTTTTGGTGATTGATGACAACATAGGTTAAGTTTTCAACGGGGATAAACATATGAAGTGTAAATACTGATATTGAGGAATTTGATTGCAAGATATAGAAGAACTCCCCCTGAATATGTGCATAATGAGGAATTTGCTTTTGAGGCAATGCACATTTGAATATTTGAATCATGGAGATCTCCCCCTATACCTTGTAATTCGTACATGCATTTGATATATATACTATGAAGATTTTGAAATGCATGATGAAATATGGTGCCTGATGAGATTCAGCATGCATGCAATAGTATTGACTAGGAATGAGCATGCGGAATATCACATCAAAAGTTTCAGAGCTCAAATATCACATTCAGAGCTTAGTGCTTCAAAAGCATCAGAGCATAACACGTATCAAAATCAGAGCATCAGAAGCACGATTAAGAGTATCAGAGCACAGTGCAAAGTCAGCACAATGCACTGATCAAAAGTATCAAGGCACCATCGGATTTAAGATTACAACTCGATCCAATAAAAATTTCGGAAGAATGAGAGTTGTAACTTAATAAAAACGCCCATAGTATAAACCGGCTTGAAGACTAACTCAGATTTCTCCCCTTTGTCATCAAATGACCAAAAGGATCGGCGAGGACTAACGCATCTGAAGATATTCAAGTTGATGGAGGAGCGCCAAGCATTGTCGGGGTTGGATGTTGAAGTAGGGCTGCCGCGATGTCGTCTAAATCTTCATATTCATCGGTTTCACGCGATGAAGAATAAGAGCTAGCCACCAAATCGGGAACTTTGACTCTCTTGAATTTCTTGGAGGTGGTGCAGACCGGTCATAAGCTTCACGAAGACCCATAGTCTTCAATTCTTCATGGAATAGACATGATTAAGAACAGCCCAGTGCGGTTGAGGGTTTCATGAAGGTAGTCTTGGTTTTCTTCACCTTTGCATTATGCGTTGAGGTCATATTGTGAAGAATTGCAGCAAATTGGCGCTTTACCCATTTCTGATTGCGTTCAACCTTCTGATGAAGACTGAGGAGTAACTCACGATCAGTCATCACCCTGGGTGTTGTGGCTTGAGGCTGTTGCTTGGTTGAGGTATTTGCGGCAGTATCATGCGTTGCAAAATCGTCATTGGTGGAGTAAGATGCAGCCTTGCGAAACTGACCATCCAATGGACGAGTGCCTTCATCAATTACAGCTGCTACCTTGCCCTTGTCATCAGATGATGAAATTGGTCGCTTGAGGACTTCAATGGGCGGCAGGAAGCTGCCATGGTTCAGAGTGTCAGCCTTGTAATTCAGCGAAGATCTTGCCCTTATGAATCTCATGATCCAAGGCGCATATGGTTTCAGCTCAAAAGGTGACATTGCAACATTGGCCAGAGTCCTCATGAAGAAATCATGGAAGTTGACGGGAACGCCATGAATGATATTGAAAAGCATGTTCTTCATGATGCCAACGACATCTTCTTCATTTGAGTCGTGGCCTTTGATTGGACTCATTGTCTTCGTCAAGATTCTATACACAGTCCGAGGCACATACAGCAAATCCTTGACGAGGAATTTGGTTCGAGGGGCTTGACCGGGCTTCAATGGCTTCATAAGCACTTGCATAAAGTGATCAGACAGTTCATGGTCATTGTAGAGGCAACGAGCAGATTCATGGGGAGGATCAAGAGGAAGGACACGAAGCAATTCAGATTCTTTGGTGCCTTGTAGTGAGTATTCTCATCATCAATCCAGAACCCATGAGTTGATGTCTTGACATCTCGGTGATGTGCGGTGGCATAGAACTCAAGAATGAGTTCTTCATTCTAGTCACATATATTAGTGCAGAAATTCAGCAGCCTACGCATCGTGAAGAACACGGATCTTGGCTCAAGCACGGCGGTGATTCCATATCCACATGAGGAATATGCTCATGGTGAAGATCTTGTCCTTGTCAAATAGCACCGAGGATAGAAATTTGCTTGTGTTGGAGTCGAGCGTCTTTTCCTCATTCGAGCGAGTCATAAGGATTGAAAGCGATGAAGAACACATGCTCGTAAAAGAAATCTTCAGCCTTGAATTTTGCTTGCTTGAGCGGATTCTTGGCTTGGGCAGAGGAATATCTCGTGATTTGCAAAGCACAACCTCGAGAATCGCGATTTCAGGTTCTTGGTGAGGAATTTCTGGTTCCTCTCCTTGTGCGGTTTGAGGATCGCAGTTGGTTCTTGGCGCTAGTGGCTGGAATCTCTTCGTTGACAGATGATGTGGGATGAGTTTCTTTAGAGCCCATTTGAACAGTTGTAGGCGGGGATCGAGGAACTTGTTGAAGCGGAGTGAAGAGAGGAGTATTGGGATCTTGACTTTCCCAAAAGTCATCGTTCATCACAGGTGTAGTGCACCCAATATCCACATCTTCATCTTCTTTTTCAACTTCCTCAACACCTGCCTCTTCAGCAGTGAATTGAGGCACGGGTGAGCAAACAACAGGAGTTGAAGGGAAGGCTTCCACTTCAATTTCTTCATCAAGCTGTTCTGAAGTAGCAACAGATTGATTTTCTTCATCTGATCCGCTTGGGATCGTGTATTCTTCTCCAAAGGGAACAATTTCCTTGGATGACATGGAGGAAATGGGAATGGCATCAATAGGGTGTTCAATTGAGCTGGTCATTGTCTTCATTTTCTTCGCAGACGAAGAATTTGACGCAGCTGATGCCTTCCTTT
Organism: Aegilops speltoides; assembly: GCA_021437245.1. Lineage (NCBI taxonomy): Eukaryota > Viridiplantae > Streptophyta > Magnoliopsida > Poales > Poaceae > Aegilops > Aegilops speltoides. Next base: position 19,226 of record JAHHZJ010001608.1, read on the forward strand.
TCTTCACTGCAGCTCGTTCTGCAGCCTTTGTCTTCTTCACTTCATAGGCAGAAGGAAGAAGTGGAGATGGTGTTGGCCTGGGAATTTCTTCAGCAGCTCGAATGGAGTCATCAGCCCTAGAACTTGTGTTTTCATCAGCACGCTGAAAGTCATCAGATGATCTTGGCATGTTCTTCGGCGGTGGCAGATTCTTGACTGAGGATTTTCTTGTTGCGATGGAGCTGCAATAGTTGACATTTTCTTCGTCGAGTGACGAATCTCACTTTGGCTCCTTGCCAGTCAGCATTGAAAGCATCAAAATCCTTGCTGAGGGCTTGAATTTCAGATTGTGCTTTAAGAAGTTCTTCAGAGTCAAGTTGATGATGTTCTTCCTCGAAGCTTCTCCTTTCGCTTTTGCTCTCTTCAATTCACGAGCCTTTTCAAATTTCCATTTCTCTTCAGAGATGAAATGGTTCAAACATATGACTTTGACCAGAGTCGATGGCGGATCCGGAAGAGGAGTGTGGATCCCGATGCCACAGTCAATGAAGTCAAGGATCTTCTTGGATCCAAAAGCAGAGGCACACTTGTTCTTTTGGCTCTAGCGGCCTTGGTCGATCTGTCTCGATGATTTCTTCAAGTTCTTCATCGAGGCTTCATCATCGAGGGAGCGTTGAATGCAACTCTGTTTCTTCTTTGGACTTGGCGAGGACCGCGTCCAGCAGCTTGCTTTTGTCTTCAGCAGAGTGGGGCTGTTGAGGACATTGGTGCGGTGAGGAACTTGTTGAAACACCAGAAGCAATTGAGAAGCCTTGAGTCCTTTGACAAGTAGCAAGATGCATAGGTGTTGAGGACTTGGAGGGAGCTGCTGAGGATTTTGAATGAGCAGCAGCAGTCTGAGGAATTGGCCTTGAGGGCGCGACTGAGGAACTGGGCCGTGAGGGCGCTGACGGTGAAGCACTTGGCTTGCGTGCAGAGCTTCTTTGGCATTGATTTCCTCGGCTTGACCGAGGGCTCAAGAAGCAGCAGCAGCAGAGATCCTCATTGAATTTCCTCACCGCCTCCTTGGCCTGTCTTGCCAATTTGGCTTGGCGCTGGACCATTCTTCAGAAAGTCTTCACCACGCTTGATGCTGGTGGGATCGCGATTGGCAGTGCGGAGGAGCTCTTGGGCATGGAGGATTTAGAGCGAATTTCCTCATGTACTTGGGAGTGACATAGCGGTATTCTCGCCATTCTCGTGCCCATCTCCTTTCTATCCTCTCAGATCGCACTTTATGCTGGTTCTTGGTCTCCTTGCCAAACTTGGATTCATCGGTGTGATAGTCTTTGTATATTTCCTCGGGAATTTCAAAAGCAGTCATGACTTCGGTTTCTTTCCTCCCTTCTGCGGTCTCTTGCCTTACGCCATTTTCTTGGTGAGGAATTTGAACAATAGAGCACTCAAGAAGTATGCAGTTTTTCTTCGAGGAATGCTGCAAATGAGTTAAGTTGATGAGAACCTAGTGATTCAAGCGGCGGACATGAGTACTGTGAGCAGAGTGTAGGTGCGAGGAATTTGGAGAGGTCATATCGTTCTCGTAAGATTTTTCAAAAGAACAAGTTTTGAGGAATTTGACCAGTTGAGCCTTGAGGAATTTCACTAAGCGTTTGTCTTAGGTTCCAGAGTTGTCTGATTGAAAATCCGCACAATTGAGGAATCTTGAAGAAATGAATGCTTAGGAGATAAATCAAGAACATATAGTGTGTGAGGTGTTCATATGTGAAGATTTGAAGAGCAAAAACACCTTTGAGATTTTCGTAAAGATTTGAGAATCAACGCGAGTAATAAAAGTGACTTTTAATTACCCGAATCAAGAACACGACGACAGAGATGAACTGTAGTGAAGTTAAATCACGTTAGATCTTCCACGCCCTAACTTGGCAGAGGAAGACGGCTACGGCGGCGGAGTGAAGATTTCGCGACCGCGCGAGTACGACGGCGATGAGGTCGAGGCGGTGAAGCTTTTCCTCACGGCGGCGATGGAGTAGTGGCGGCGCTAGGGTTTGAGGAGAGCTCGAGCGAGAGACAGCGATCGGCGGAGTAAATGAAGTGAGGAGGGTAAAGGGTATTTATAGCCACGGTGAAAAACTGTTCGCCTCAAGATTTTGGACGAACATGCCCTGCCCTTTCTCCTTCACGCGACGTGTCACCCACGCATTGTGTGAGATGAGATCGTAAGATCGTGGGTGATTAAACTAATACATCGTGGGATGCGGAACGGTTTGAGCGGTAAAACCGAAAATTTGGATAAGATTTGTTTAAAAGTTTAGTTCGCAATTTCTTCACTATCAAGGACCAATGAAGACTTTGAACGAGTTTCAATCAGAACGCACATGAAGAATTTGTGAATAGATTGGATTGAGTATAGCATAGAGGGAAGGGTCCGATCACATTCACTTAGCGTAAATAGCAACTTGAAGAATTAGCAATAAGTGAATGTCAGAGAGGACATAAACTCATATATATATATATATATATATATATATATATATATATATATATATATATATATATATATATATATATATATATATATAGCCAATGAAGAAAGACGACGAAATATGAAGATTTTGCAAAGTTGAAGAATTTGAAAAAAATGAGGAATTTCAAAATGAGGAAAAACTCAAATTGAAGATTTTCAACTTTTGTGGTGGCGTATTTCATCAGATAAGAATGATGATTTCAGACACAGCGTACAATTGTCGAGGGTTACGAGAATCAAATTCTTCATTAATTTCTTCACACTTTAGTGTTATTCTTCATTGATTGAAGAAAACGTTTCTTCATGTGTTGCACATCTAAGTCATCAATTATGCATAAGGGTTAGGATGTGTGTCCTTTTCAAAGAACATTCAAGATTCTAAGATATTTAGCTCACACGCAACTTGCTAAATCTCTTCTCATCCAAGGGCTTGGTGAAGATATCAGCTAGCTGTTCTTGATCTTCACATGCTCGATGGAGATATCGCCCTTGACACATGATCACGAAGAAAATGATGCGAATCTGGATGTGCTTAGTCTTCGAGTGCTGAACTGGGTTGTGAGCAATCTTGATGGCACTCTCATTGTCGCAGAGGAGAGGCACATTCTTCACGCTGACGCCATAGTCCTTGAGGGTTTGCTTCATCCAAAGCAGTTGAGCACAGCATGACCCAGCAGCAATGTATTCAACTTCAAGAGAGCGGTGATACACAGTTCTGCTTTCTTCGAGGACCAACGGACCAAAGATCGTCCGAGGAAATGACAAGTGCGGATGTTGACTTGCGGTCCACACGATCACCAAGCATAGTCGAGTCGAATATCCAATGAGATCAAAAGCAGAGCCCTTGGGGTACCATAATCCTAGTGTTGGTGTGTGAGCTAGATATCGAAGAATATGCTTCATAGCCTTATGGTGTGATTCCTGGTGCAGCTTGAAATCGGGCACACATGCAAACACTAAGCATTATATCTGGCCTAGATGCACATAAGTACAGTAAAGAACCAATCATGGAGCGGTATACCTTGTGATCAAGTCAATACCATTTTCATCGATTGCATAGATGGCCATTTGTGGGCATAGGAATTTTGAGCCTTTGCAATCTTGCATGCGAATTTCCTCAAGACATCTTTGAGGTATTTCTCTGAGATATGAATATGCCATTTGCTGCCGATTTAATTTGAAGACCTAAGAAGAATTTCAACTCTCCCATCATAGACATTTGATATTCTTCACTCATCATATAGGCAAATTCATCACTATATCGTTGGTTAGTACAGCCAAAGATAATATCATCAACATATATTTGGCACACAAACAGTTCACCATCATATGATTTAGTAAATAGAGTAGGGTCGAGTGAACGGGTGTGAAGCCATTCTTCACGAAGAATTCCTTCACAGTGTCATACCACGCTTTAGGGGCTTGCTTGAGGCCATAGAGAGCCTTATTGAGTCTGAAGACTTTGTCGATTCTTGGGATCTTCAAAACACAGGGGTTGAGCAACATATACTTCTTCCTCAAGCTTACCATTGAGGAATGCACTTTTCACATCCATTTGATATAAGATGATATCATGATGGTTAGCATAGGCAAGTAAAATGCGAATAGCTTCAAGTCTAGCAACAGGTGCAAAAGTTTCATCGAAATCAATTCCTTCAACTCGAGTGTAGCCTTGAGCTACTAGTCGTGCCTTATTCCTCACCACAAGGCCATTTTCATCTTGCTTGTTGCGATAGATCCACTTTGTGCCAATGATATTATGCTTGCGAGGATCCGGGCGGTTGACCAATTCGGACATTGTTCAGCTCAAAGCGATGTAATTCTTCTTGCATAGCCTGAATCCACTCCGGCCCGAAATGCTTCATCTACCTTAGTGGGCTCGAGATAGAGACAAAAGCATAGTGCCCACAAAAGTTAGATAAGTGTGAGGCTTTTGAGCGGTGAGAGGACTGGTGCGCTGATGTCATCGATGATCTTCTCCACTTGCACTTCTTTTTGCAACGCGTGGATGAGTTGGTTGTCGCCGAGGATTTTGATCGGCATTTTCTTCAAAGACCATTTTCCTCATCATGTTCTTGAGTGCATCACTCGACGTTCTTCATGAACAGGAATGAATTCTTCACCAGATTCTTGAGAGGAATGACATCCTCGGTTGCCTTGTGCTTGATAGCATCCTCGGTGCTGGTTCATCTAACATGAAGGTAGGTGCTCTCTTTGCGAGCCATTAGTTTCATCGAACCGCACATCTACTGTGTCAACAATCTTGTGAAGAACAATGTTGAAGACTCAGAGGTGTCTGAGTCCTTTCCGTAACCAAGCATAAAACCTTCATGTGCTTTGGTGCAAATTTAGAATTGTGGTGAGGATCTCTAATCCAACATTTAGCATCAAGACTTTGAAATAACTCACATTGGGTTTCTTGTCGCTGAGGAGTTCATAGGCGTCTTCTTGAAGAATTTGTGAAGATATACTCTGTTGATGATGTGGCGGCGATATCAATTGCATCAATCCAAAAGCGCCGAGGCATTTTGTATTCATCAAGCATAGTGCGAGCCATCTCAACAAGAGTTCTGTTCTTGCGCTCCATGACGCCATTTTGCTAAGGAGTATAAGGAGCAGATAATTCATGAGTAATACCAAGTTCATCAAGATAGGCATCAAGACCAGAATTCTTGAACTCAGTTCCATTGTCACTTCTGATATGCTTGATCTTCACACCAAAGTTGGTTGAAGCCCTCGAGGAAAATCGTTTGAAGACTTCCTGCACTTCATGTTTGTAAGTAACAATGTGTACCCATGTATATCGAGAATAATCATCAACAATGACAAAACCATATAGAGATGCATCATTAGTGACTGCTGAATAATGATTAGGTCGAAGAGGTCCATGTGAAGCAATTGAATGGACGGGTAGTGGTCATGATAGTCTTATTTGGATGCTTGGCCTTGGTCATTTTTCGGCTTCACATGCTCCGCATAGGTGATCCTTGAGGAATTTGACATTCTCAATGCCAATGACATGCTTCTTTTTCGCAAGCGTGTTCAAGTTCCTCATGCCTGCATGACCAAGTCGTCGATGCCATAGCCAGCCTTCTAAAGCTTTTGCAAGTAAACACATGGCTGGTTGTGGTCCTGTAGAGAAATCAACAATATACATATCTCCTCTCCTAAAGCCTTCGAAGACTTTGGAATTGTCAGCTTCCATAATCACAACACAGCGATATTTGCCGAAGACAACAACCATATCAAGATCACAAAGCATTGAGACTGACATGAGATTGTATCCTAAGGACTCAACAAGCATGACTTTGTCCATGTGCTTATCCTTAGAGATAGCAACCTTACCAAGACCCAATACGACTTTTGCCTTTGTCAAGCCAAAGATGATATGCTTCAGAGGTGACGGTGATAAAGGAGCATCCATCAATAGATTCTTGTCACCGGTCATGTGATTTGTACATCCACTATCGAGGACCCATTCAAGAGTTTTGGGTTGATCATCCTGCAGATGAATTAGTGTAACTTACAATCTCATATGCTTCATCGATGAAGAATATGATATCAAGTTCATCGATGAATTTCATCAAGCGAGAGCAGATATAGCGAGGAGGACGTGTGAAATGAAAGTTCATTTCATCATGATTCGCCTGCGTCCTTTCAGCATTTTGTCGAGGTCCCAGAAATTCTTGAGACGTTAGAGCACGCCGGAGACCTGACCCGCAGAAAAGATTAGTTCTTTTCTTCACCACCCACATCGGAGGGGTGGCAAAGAGTTCATCATCCTGCGAGCACCATGTGAGAAAGGTGGCAAAGATGCCAAACCATTTCGCTTAGCATAGGAGGGGTTAGGGTAAGCATATGAATAAGCGAGTAATTCTTGAGGACTTATGAACATAATGGTTTGAAGAATAATGCACATATTCATAGCCCTTAGCTTTACCCTGCGAGACAGATTTGTTAGCACGATGATAATCATATGAGGACTTTGATCCAGTTGAGGAATTTGATCCTCGTGAAGAATTTGGTCCATATGAGGACTTGGATCCATATGAAGAGTTTGGTCCATATGAAGAATTTGATCTGGGGTTCCGTTTCTTCACAGGTGGTGTCATGAGGACATTCACCTGAAGACTTTCAACACAGCTTTTGGGAACCCAGATTTTCTTCATAGGGGAACCGTTCCTGCAGTTAGTGCCAACATATCTAGCAAATACTTCACCATTCTGATTTTTGAACAGTTTATAGTTGGAGTCAAATGACTCATCAAAAGAATGAGGAGATTCACATGTAAAGCCAGATAAGTTAGATGGATCAGCTGGAGGTCCCTTTGCAGCAACCCATGAGGTTTTGGGATCCGCTCGGGCTTCCAATATGTTCCATCGGCATTGAGTTTCCTCTCAAAGGCAATACCCTCTTTTCTAGGGTTTCTGTTGAGGATCTGCTTTTTGAGCACATCACAAAGTGTCTGATGCCCTTTGAGGCTTTTATACATGCCTGTCATGTACAATTCCTTCAGCCCTGCATTGTCAGTGATACTAGCAATGTCCTCAGATGAGGAATTAGTGATAGCAGAGGCAGATGAAGAATTTGTAATAGTTGAAGCATTTGAACATTCAGGTGAAGAATTAGCAGATTCACGTTCAATGCACTTTAAACATGGAGGAACAAATTCTTCCTGAGAAGCGCTGATTTGTTGAGCTAGTAATGAATCGCGCTCCTTCTGAAGATCTTCATAACATACTCTTAGCTTTTCAAGATCTGCCTTTCTTTGAATAGCTTCAAGAGAAAGCTTCTCATGGTCAGTCAAGAGGGTGTTATGCTGATCTTGAAGGACGTCAAGCTTGGAGTGAATTCTCTGAAGACATTCACCCAAGGCTTTTGACTGATCCATTTCCTTGCGCAACATATTATCACTTCTTTCTAGCATATCTTGAGTTTGTTCCAAAGCGGTTTGTTGTTTAGTGGCAACACAAATGAGTTTGGTATAGCAGGATTCAATGTCATCATCAGATTCATCATTATCAGATTCATCATCATCAAATTCATCATCACAAGACTCGGATGAGGAGCATTCGGTTACCTCAGCACCATTTGCCATAAGACAAGGTGCAGACGATGATGATTCTGGCTCGAAAGTCATCGTTTTGAGAGATTCCTTGAAGTCCTCAAAACAGGGATCATGACATGTTCGATGACCTTCATAAACATCGAGATTCGGTCCCGGATGAGCTTTGAATTGCCCAGATGCATAATTCGCTGAATTGGTCTCTCGGATAGGCGGGGAGCAGATGATATCCTTCGCTATGAGATCAAGTCGAGTGTACTTGCGAATATCATCAGCATTTGCCATCTTGCATAGATCAATAAGACCAATCTCGATTGACGGTCCACAACTCATTGTTCTTTGCCATGAGGCGCTTCTTCATCATGGCCTTCCACTTGGGATAATCATGACCGTCAAAGATAGGGCATGTCACTTTCTTCATACTGCGGTCGACATAGCTAGAACTCCGGATGGTTAAACCAAAATCACACGTAACAAGGAGTACCTTGCTCGATACCAATTGAAAGTGCGTTATATCGACTAGAGGGGGTGAATAGGCGATTTTATGAAATTCTTCATCGAGGAATTTGCGGTGAGGAAATTCCTTAGCGAAGAACTATTTGCAGCGGAATATGTACTCAGAGGTAAACATAACAGATTACACACATAGTCAAGATGATGAAATGAGGACTAGAACAGAGTATGTGAAGCGTAATCACAGGATAACAAGATGAAGACAAAGCGATGAAGAATTTGAACCGAGGAATTTGTGAAAGTCTTGATCAAAGTCTTCAAGCACGAGATATGAACAACATGCAACATGAATGAGGAAATGAATGAGTTGAGGAAATAGAACCGGTCGGTTGGTGAAGACAATGATTTGGTAAACCAGTTCAAGCTGCTGTCTCGGTTATACGTCTGGTTGGAGCGGTGAGTATTTAAACTCGAGGACACACAGTCCACGACACCCATCTCGAGCCACAACTCGGGACACCCAGTCCTCACCGTATTCTCCTTGAACTAAGACCACGCAGGCCTCGTCCAATCACTCGTGGTAAGTCTTGGTGACTTCAAACCTTCACAGACTTGGTCACTCGGCGATCCACAATTCCTCTTGGATGCTCTAGACCTTGACGCCTAACCGTCGGAAGAAGCACAGTCTTCAAAGGTAACAAGCGTCGGATCCACGCAGGATCAATTTCTTGATGATGCTCAATCACTTGGGGTTTTGTGGGTTTGGTTTTGGGATTTTCCTCACTTGATGATTTTCGCTCAAAGTCCTCGGAGGATGGGTTGCTCTCAAATGACAAGTGTCAAGTTCTCTCGAGCAGCCAACCAACTAGTGGTTGTAGGGGCGGCTATTTATAGCCTAGGAGCAGCCCGACATGATAATACATAAATGCCCTTCAATGATATGACCGTTAGGTGGATAAGATATTTTGGTCGCCGCCAAAGACAAAGAACGGTTGGAAATTTGACTTTCAAAGTCCTCGGGGCTATCATGTTCCTCCTTTGTGTAGGCAATTCAGATTGGCGAATTCCTAACTCCTCGATCGAGCAAATTCATCGATGACTGGAAGAACTGCGTCTCACATCAAGAATTTGACTGAATCTGTATGAGATTTCAATGGCTTCACTCGAAGGGATTGGTAGGTGTAGGATTTTGAGTTGAGCATCACATGGAAATTTTTCCTTAGTATTTCCTCGACCCCCTTTAATAGTACGGTGTTTCCTATGACTCAAGAAAGAGAAAATGAAACTACGAAAACAAAAGTCTTCACGCTTCATATTCCTCGAATGAACATCAAGTCTTTATGGTCACACCAATTTCTTCACTTTCAAAGTCTTCAGAAAGTCTTCAGAATATCAAAGTCTTCAGTCGAAGAACTTCATTTTTAGGGGTCGACTTTCTCTGTAAATATCAAACTCCTCATAGACTTATAGACCTGTGTACACTCACAAACGCATCAGTTACTTAACCTATAAGTCTTCAATACACCAAAATCACTAAGGGGCACTAGATGCACTTACATTCAGTAATATATACCTCTTTGCTTGTAGTCATGATCCACACACATAGCACTTGAAACATAATCCTGAGATATACTTGATAACATGATTAGTTCCAAAAATGCATGTTGTCATCAACATCAAAATAATATTAAGGGCATGATTGCACTTTCAGCCGGCCAGGGCAAGTGGCGCGCCCCCTCCCCTTGAGTCCGAATAGGACAAGGAAGGGGGGGCCTTGCCTTCCCCCTCTCCCACTCCTTCCTTCCCCCTCCTTCTTGGAATAGGAAAGGGAGGGGGAAACCTACTTGGAGTAGGTTTCCCCCTCCTAGGGTGCTCCCCTTAGGCGGCCCTCCTCCTCTCCCCTTTATATACGGGCGGGGCACCCATAGACACACAAGTTGATCTACGGATCGTTCCTTAGCCGTGTGCGGTGCCCCCTCCACCATAATCCACCTCGGTCATATCGTCGCGGAGTTTAGGTGAAGCCTGCGCGGTAGAACATCATCATCGCCACCACGCCGTCGTCTTGTGGAACTCATCCCCGACGCTTATTTGGATTGGAGCCCGGGGCGTCATCGAGCTGGGCGTGTCTTTGAACACGGAGGTGCCGTACGTTCGGTGCTTGGATCGGTCGATTCATGAAGACGTACGACTACATCAACCGCGTTGTCATAACGCTTCCGCTTAACGGTCTACGAGGGTACGTAGACATCACTCTCCCCTCTCGTTGCTATGCCATCACCATGATCTTGCGTGTGCGTAGGAAATTTTTTGAAATTACTGTGTTCCCCAACAGTGGCATCCGACCCTAGGTTTTATGGTTTGATGTTATATGCACGAGTAGAACACAAGTGAGTTGTGGGCGACATAAGTCATACTGCTTACCAGCATGTCATACTTTGGTTCGGCGGTATTGTTGGATGAAGCGGCCTGGACCGACATTACGCGTACGCTTACGCGAGACTCGTTTTACCGTGGTGCTTTGCACACAGGTAACTAGCGGGTGTCAGTTTCTCCAACTTTAGTTGAACCGAGTGTGGCTACGCCCGGTCCTTGCGAAGGTTAAAACAGCATCAACTTGACAAACTATCGTTGTGGTTTTGATGCGTAGGTGAGATTGGTTCTTGCTTAAGCCCGTAGCAGCCACGTAAAACTTGCAACAACAAAGTAGAGGGCGTCTAACTTGTTTTTGCGGGGCATGTTGTGATGTGATATGGCCAGACGTGATGCTATATTTTATTGTATGAGATGATCATGTTTTGTAACCGAAGTTATCGACAACTGGCGAGAGCCATATGGTTGTCGCTTTATTGTATGAAATGCAAGCATACTGTAATTGCTTTACTTTATCACTAAGCGGTAGCGATAGTCGTAGAAGCAATAGATGGCGATATCGACAACGATGCTATGATGGAGATCAAGGTGTCGTGCGGTGGCGATGGTGATCACGGCGGTGCTTCAGAGATGGAGATCACAAGCACAAGATGATGATGGCCATATCATATCACTTATATTGATTGCATGTGATGTTTATCCTTTATGCATCTTATCTTGCTTTGATTGACGGTAGCATTTTAAGATGAACTCTCACTAAAATTATCAAGAAGTGTTCTCTCGAGTATGCACCGTTGCCAAAGTTCGTCGTGCCCGGACACCACGTGATGATCGGGTGTGATAAGCTCTCGTCCATCTACAACGGGTGCAAGCCAGTTTTGCACACGCGGATTACTCGAGTTAAACTTGACGAGCCTAGCATATGCGAGATATGGCCTCGGAACACGGAGACCGAAAGGTCGGCGTGAATCATATAGTAGATATGATCAACATAGAGATGTTCACCATTGAAAACTACTCGCATCTCACGTGATGATCGGTTATGGTTTAGTTGATTTGGATCACGTGATCACTTAGATGACTAGAGATGTCTGTCTAAGTGGGAGTTCTTAAGTAATATGATTAATTGAACTTAAATTTATCATGAACTTAGTAAATGATAGTATTTTGCTTGTCTATGTTTGTTTGTAGATAGATGGCTCGTCTTTGTTGTTCCGTTGAATTTTAATGCGTTCCTTGAGAAAGCAAAGTTGAAAGATGATGGTAGCAATTACATGGATGGGTCCGTAACACGAGGATTATCCTCATTCTTTGCCTGTAAAAGTTAAATCTGGAAGCACCGCTGGTGCGAACTTCTTCTTGATGCAACCGGCGATGTTAAGAACATCTGGCGAGCAAAGGCGATGACTACTCTATAGTTCGATGTGCCATGCTTTACGGCTTAGAACCGGGTCTTCAACGGCGTTTTGAGCGTCATGGAGCATATGAGATGTTCCAGAGTTGAAGTTAATATTTCAAGCAAATGCCGGGATTGAGAGATATGAAGTCTCCAATAAGTTCTCTGTTGCAAGATGGAGGAGAATAGTTCATCGGTGAGCATATACTCAAAATGTCCGGGTATAATAATCACTTGATTCAACTGGGAGTTAATCTTCCGGATGAAAGCGTCATTGATGTAATTCTCCAATCATCGCCACCAAGCTACAAGAGCTTTGTGATGAACTATAATATGCAAGGGATGAACAAGACTATTCCCGAGCTCTTCGCAATGCTAAAAGCCGTGGAGGTAGAAATCAAGAAGGAGCATCAAGTGTTGATGGTCAACAAGACCACTAGTTTCAAGAAAAAGGACAAAGGGAAGAAGAAGGGGAACTTCAAGAAGAACAGCAAGCAAGTTGCTGCTCAAGAGAAGAAACCCAAATCTGGACCTAAGCACGGCCAATGCTTCTACCGCAAGCGGTAGTCCTTTGGAAGCGGAACTACCCCAAGTATTTGGCGGATAAGAAGGATGGCAAAGTGAACAAAGGTATATGTGATATACATGTTATTGATGTGTACCTAACTAGAGCTCATAGTAGCACTGGGTATTTGATCTGGTTCTATTGCTAATATTTGCAACTCGAAGCAGGGGACTACGGAATAAGCGAGCATCGGCCAGGGGCGAGGTGACGATGCGCGTGGGAAGCGGTTCCAAAGTCGATGTGATCGCGGTCGCACGCTACCTCTACATCTACCTTCGTGATTAGTTTTAGACCTGAATAATTGTTATTTGGTGCGGCGTTGAGCATGAACATTATATCTAGATCTTGTTTGACGCGAGGCGGTTATTCATTTAAATCGAGAGAATAATGGTTGTTCTATTTATATGAGTAATATCTTTTTGTTGGGGAGCGTAGTAATTTCAAAATTTTCCCACGCACACGCAAGATCATGGTGATGATATAGCAACGAGGGAGAGTGTTGTCTACGCCCTCGTGAGACCAAGCGAAGCGTTGGCGTAGCATAGAGGAAGTAGTCGTCGTCCTCCGGTCCGACCGATCCAAGCACCGTTACTCGGCACCTCCGAGTTCTTGACACACGTCAGCTCGATGGCGCACCCTCGATTTCCAATCCGAGAGAGGCTCAGGGGAGTTCCGTCAGACCGACGGCGTGGTGACAATCTTGATGTTCTCTGTCGCAGGCTTCGCCTAAGCACCACTACAATATGACCGAGGTGTAATATCGTGGAGGGGGCACGCACACGGCTAAGGAACGATCAATGATCAACTTGTGTGTCCTAGGGTGCCCCCTACCCCGTATATAAAGGAGGGAGGGAGGAGGTGGCCGGCCCTAGGGGCGCCATAGGGAGGAGAAACCTACTCCAAGTAGGTTTCCCTCTTTTCCTAATCTTATTTGGAGGGGAAGGAAGGAGTACTAGTAGTAGGAAGGAGTACTAGTAGTAGGAAAGGAAGAGGGGAAGGAGAAAGGAAGGGTCCGGCCCCCTCCCCAGTCGGATTGGGCTTGGGGGCGCCCCCTCCTTGCTCCTTCTCCTTCTTCCTACATGGGCCCAATAAGGCCCATATACCTCCCGGGGGGTTCCGGTAACCTCCCGGAGCTCCGGTATATTCCCAAACTCTTCCGGAACCTTTCCGGTGTCCAAATATATCCGTCCAATATATCAATCTTTATGTCTCGACCATTTCGAGACTCCTCGTCATGTCCGTGATCATATCCGGGACTCCGAACAAACTTTGGTACATCAAAATACATAAACTCATAATATAATTATCATCGAAACCTTAAGCGTGCGGACCCTACGGTTCGAGAACGATGTAGGCATGACTGAGAGATGTCTCTGGTCAATAACCAATAGCGGGACCTGCATGCCCATATTGGTTCCTACATATTCTACGAAGAACTTTATCGGTCAAACCGCATAACAACATACGTTGTTCCCTTTGTCATCGGTATGTTACTTACCCGAGATTTGATCGTCGGTATCCAATACCTAGTTTAATCTCGTTACTGGTAAGTCTCTTTACTCGTTCCGTAATATGTCATCTCATAACTAACTCATTAGTTATATGCTTGCAAGGCTTAGGTGATGAGTACTACCGAGAGGGCCCAGAGATACCTCTCCGACAATCGGAGTGACAAAACCTAATCTCAAACTATGCTAACTCAACATGTACCTTCGGAGACACCTGTAGTACTCCTTTATAATCACCCAGTTACGTTGTGACGTTTGGTAGTACCCAAAGTGTTCCTCCGGTAAATGGGAGTTACACAATTCTCATAGTTACAGGAACATGTATAAGTCATGAAGGAAGCAATAGCAGAATACTAAACGATCAAGTGCTAAGCTAATGGGATGGGTCATGTCAATCACATCATTCTCCTAATGATGTGATCTCATTAATCAAATGACAACACATGTCTATGGTTAGGAAACATAACCATCTTTGATTAATGAGCTAGTCAAGTAGAGGCATACTAGTGACTATATGTTTGTCTATGTATTCACACATGTATCATGTTTCGGTTAATACAATTCTAGCATGAATAATAAACATTTATCATGATATGAGGAAATAAATAATAACTTTATTATTGCCTCTAGGGCATATTTCCTTCAGTCTCCCACTTGCACTAGAGTCAATAATCTAGATTACACAGTAATGATTCTAACACCCATGGAGTCTTGGTGTTGATCATGTTTTGCTCGTGAGAGAGGCTTAGTCAATGGGTCTGCAACATTCAGATCCGTATGTATCTTGCAAATCTCTATGTCTCCCACTTGGACTTGGTCCCGAATGGAATTGAAGCGTCTCTTGATGTGCTTGGTCCTCTTGTGAAATCTGGATTCCTTTGCCAAGGCAATTGCACCAATATTGTCACAGAAGATCTTCATTGGTCCCGATGCACTAGGTATGACACCTAGATCGGAAATGAACTCCTTCATCCAGACTCCTTCATTTGTTGCTTGAAGCGACTATGTACTCCGCTTCACATGTAGATCCCTTCACGACGCTTTGTTTAGAACTGCACCAACTTACAGCTCCACCGTTTAATATAAACACGTATCCGGTGCGTGATTTAGAATCGTCCGGATCGGTGTCAAAGCTTGCATCGGCGTAACCATTTACGACTAGCTCTTTGTCACCTCCATATCGAGAAACATATCCTTAGTCCTTTTCGGTATTTGGGATGTTCTTGACCGCTGTCGATGATCCACTCTGGATTACTTTGGTACCTACCGCCAAGCTTATTGCTAAGCATACGTCGGTCGGTACACAGCATTGCATACATGATAGAGCCTATGGCTGAAGCATAGGAACATCTTTCATTTTCTCTATCTTTCGCTATGGTCGGGCATTGAGTTTGACTCAACTTCACACCTTGTAGCACAGGCAAGAATCCTTTCTTTGCACGATCCATTTTGAACTTTTTCAAAATTTTGTCAAGGTATGTGCTTTGTGAAAGTCCTATTAAGCGTCTTGATCTATCTCTATAGATCTTGATGCCCAATATATAAGCACTTCTCCGAGGTCTTTCATTGAAAAACTTTTATTCAAGTATCCCTTTATGCTATCCAGAAATTCTATATCATTTCCAATTAATAATATGTCATCAACATATAAAACTAGAAATGCTCTGAGCTCCCACTCACTTTCTTGTAAATACAGGCTTCTTCAAAAGTCTCATATAAAACCATATGCTTTGATCACTTTGTCAAAGCGTTTATTCCAACTCGAGATGCTTGCACCAGTCCATAAATGGAACGCTGGAGCTTGCACACTTTGTCGACACCTTTTGGATCAACAAAACCTTCAGCTGCATCATATACAACTCTTCTTCTAGAAATCCATTCAAGAATGCAGTCTTGACATCCATTTGCCAAATTTCATAATCATGAAATGCAGCAATAGCCAACATGATTCGGACAGACTTAAGCATCGCTACTGGTGAGAAAGTCTCATCATAGTCAACCCCTTGAACTTGTCGAAAACCTTTTGCAACAAGTCGAGCTTTGTAAACGATAACGTTACCATCGGCGTCGGTCTTCTTCTTAAAATCCATTTATTCTCAATGGCTTGCCGATCATCGGGCAAGTCAACCAAAATCCATACTTTGTTTTCATATATGGATCCTATCTCAGATTTCATGGCCTCTAGCCATTTTGCGAATCTGGGCTCATCATCGCTTCCTCATAGTTCGTAGGTTCATCATGGTCAAGTAACATGACTTCGAATAGGATTTCCGTACCACTCAGTGCGGATCTTACTCGTAGACCTACGAGGTTCGAGAGAAACTTGATCTGAAGTTTCATGATCAATATCATTAGCTTCCTCACTAATTGGTGTAGTTGTCACACGAACCGGTTCTTGTGATGAACTACTTTCCAATAAGGGAGTAGATCTGATTATCTCATCAAGTTCTACTTTCCTCCCACTCACTTCTTTGGGAGAAACTCCTTCTCTAGAAAGGATCCGAATTTAGCAACGAAAATCTTGCCCTCAGATCTGTGATAGAAGGTGTACCCAATAGTCTCCTTTGGGTATCCTATGAAGACACATTTCTCCGATTTGGGTTCGAGCTTATCTGGTTGAAGTTTCTTCACATAAGCATCGCAGCCCCAAACTTTAAGAAATGACAACTTTGGTTTCTTGCCAAACCATAGTTCATAAGGCGTCGTCTCAACGGATTTTGATGGTGCCCTATTTAACGTGAATGCGGTCGTCTCTAAAGCATAACCCCAAAACGATAGCGGTAAATCGGTAAGAGACATCATAGATCGCACCATATCAAGTAAAGTACGATTACAACGTTCGGACACACCATTTCGTTGTGGTGTTTTGGGTGGCGTGAGTTGCGAAACTATTCCACATTGTTTCAAATGTAAACCAAACTCATAACTCAAATATTCTCCTCCACGATCAGATCGTAGAAATTTTATTTTCTTGTTACGATGACTTTCTACTTCACTCTGAAATTCTTTGAACTTTTCAAATGTTTCAGACTTGTGCTTCATCAAGTAGATATACCCATATCTGCTCAAATCATCTGTGAAGGTGAGAAAATAACGATATCCGCCACGAGCCTCAACATTCATCGGGCCACATACATCCGTATGTATGATTTCCAACAAATCTGTTGCTCTCTCCATAGATCCGGAGAACGGTGTTTTGGTCATCTTGCCCATGAGGCACGGTTCACAAGTACCAAGTGATTCATAATCAAGTGATTCCAGAAGTCCATCAGTATGGAGTTTCTTCATGCGTTTTACACCGATATGACCTAAGCGGCGATTGCCACAAATATGTTGCACTATCATTATCAACTCTGCATCTTTTGGCTTCAACATTATGAATATGTGTATCACTACTATCGAGATTTAATAAAATAGACCACTCTTCAAGGGTGCATGACCATAAAAGATATTACTCATATAAATAGACCAACCATTATTCTCGATTTAAATGAATAACCGTCTCGCATCAAACAAGATCCAGATATAATGTTCATGCTCAACACAGGCACCAAATATAAATTATTCAGGTCTAAAACTAATCCCGATGGTAGATGTAGAGGTAGCGTGCCGACCGCGATCACATCGACTTTGGAACCATTTCCCACGCGCATCGTCACCTCGTCCTTAGCTAATCTTCGCAATCCGTAGTCCCCTGCTTTGAGTTGCAAATGTTAGCAACAGAACCGATATCAAATACCAGTGCTCTGCGAGCATTAGTAAGGTACACATCAATAACATGTATATCACATATACCTTTGTTCACTTTGCCATCCTTCTTATCCGCCAAATACTTGGGGCAGTTCCGCTTCGGTGTCGATCGCTTGCAGTAGAAGCACTCAGTTTCAGGCTTAGGTCCAGACTTGGGTTTCTTTTCTTGAGCAGCAACTTGTTTGTTGTTCTTTTTTAAGTTCCCCTTCTTCTTCCCTTTGCCCCTTTTCTTGAAACCAGTGGTCTTGTTGACCATCAACACTTGATGCTCCTTTTTGATTTCTACCTCCGCGGCTTTCAGCATCGCGAAGAGCTCGGAAATAGTCTTGTTCATCCCTTGCATATTATAGTTCATCACAAAGCTCTTGTAGCTTGGTGGCGATGATTGGAGAATTACATCAATGGCGCTATCATCCGGAAGATTAACTCCCAGTTGAATCAAGTGATTATTATACCTAGACATTTTGAGTATATGCTCCTTGTGATCTGTTCTCCTCCATCTTGCGGTTGTAGAACTTATTGGAGACTTCATATCTCTCAATCCGGGCATTTGCTTGAAATATTAACTTCAACTCTGGAACATCTCATATGCTCCATGAGCGTTCAAAAGCGTCGTTGAAGACCGGTTCTAAGCCGTAAAGCATGGCACACTTGAACTATAGAGTAGTCATCGACTTTGCTCGCAGACGTTCTTAACGTCGTCGATTATCAGCAGAGGCTGGCACCAGCGGTGCTTCGGGGCGTAACTCTTACATGCAGCAATGAGGATAATCCTCGAGTTACGGACCCGATCCGTGTAATTGCTACAATCATCTTTCAACTTTGCTTTCTCAAGGAGCGCATTAAAATTCAACGGAACAACAAAGACGAACCATCTATCTACAAACAAACATAGACAAGCAAAATACTATTAGGTACTAAGTTCATGATAAATTTAAGTTCAATTAATCATATTACTAAAGAACTCCCACTTAGGCAGACATCTCTCTAGTCATCTAAGTGATTACGTGATCCAAATCAACTAAACCATGTCCGATCATCACGTGAGATGGAGTAGTTTCAATGGTGAACATCTCTATGTTGATCATATCTACTATATGATTCACGCTCGACCTTTCGGTCTCCGTGTTCGAGGCCATATCTGTATATGCTAGGCTCGTCAAGTATAACTTGAGTATTCAGCGTGTGCAACTGTTTTGCACCGTTGTATTTGAGCGTAGAGCCTATCACACCCGATCATCACGTGGTGTCTCAAAGACGAAGAACTTTCATAGCAATAAAGTGCATACTCGGGAGAACACTTCTTGATAATTAGTGAGAGATCATCTTAAAATGCTACCGTCAATCAAAGCAAGATAAGATGCATAAAGGATAAACATCACATGCAATCAATATAAGTGATATGATATGGCCATCATCATCTTGTGCTTGTGATCTCCATCTTGAAGCACCATCGTGATCACCATCGTCACCGGTAGCGACACCTTGATCTCCATCGTAGCATCGTTGTCGTTACGCCATCTATTGCTTCTCGACTATCGCTACCGCTTAGTGATAAAGTAAAGCAATTATGTAGCGTTGCATTTCATACAATAAAGCAACAACCATATGGCTCTCGCCGATTGCCGATAACCGGTTACAAAACATGATCATCTCATACAATAAAATATAGCATCACGTCTTGGCCATATCACATCACAACATGCCTGCAAAAACAAGTTAGGCGTCCTCTACTTTGTTGTTGCAAATTTTACGTGGCTGTTACGGGCTTAAGCAAGAACCAATCTCACCTACGAAT
The DNA here is from genome assembly GCA_021437245.1 of Aegilops speltoides. Lineage (NCBI taxonomy): Eukaryota > Viridiplantae > Streptophyta > Magnoliopsida > Poales > Poaceae > Aegilops > Aegilops speltoides. Next base: position 38,637 of record JAHHZJ010001608.1, read on the forward strand.
CAAAACCACAACGATAGTTTGTCAAGTTGATGCTGTTTTAACCTTCGCAAGGACCGGCGTAGCCACACTACTAAAGTTGGAAAGCCGACACCGCTAGTCACTGTGTGCAAAGCACGGCGGTAAAACCAGTCTCGCGTAAGCGACGCGTAATGTCGGTCGGGCGCTTCATCCAACAATACCCTGAACCAAAGTATGACATCTTTGGTAAGCGGTATGACTTATATCGCCCACAACTCACTTGTGTTCTACTCGTGCAAATAACATCAAACCATAAAACCTAGGCTCGGATGCCCTTTGTTGGGGAGCGTAGTAATTTCAAAAAATTCTACGCACACGCAAGATCATGGTGATGATATAGCAATGAGGGGAGAGTGTTGTCTACGTACCCTCGTAGACCGAAGCGGAAGCGTTGACGCAGCGTAGAGGAAGTAGTCGTACGTCCTCCCGGTCCGACCGATCCAAGCACCGTTACTCCGGCACCTCCGAGTTCTTGACACACGACAGCTCGATGGCGCACCTTGATCTCCAATCCAAAGAGAGGCTCGAGGGGAGTTCCACAAGCCGACGGCGTGGTGGCGATCTTGATGTTCTCTGTCGCAGGCTTCGCCTAAGCACCGCTACAATATGACCGAGGTGTAATATCGTGGAGGGGGCACTGCACACGGCTAAGGGCGATCAATGATCAACTTGTGTGTCCTAGGGTGCCCCCTACCCCGTATATAAAGGAGGGAGGGAGGAGGTGGCCGCCCTAGGGGCGCCATAGGGAGGAGAAACCTACTCCAAGTAGGTTTCCCTCTTTCCTAATCTTATTTGGAGGGGGAGGAAGGAGTACTAGTAGTAGGAAGGAGTACTAGTAGTAGGAAAGGAAGAGGGGAAGGAGAAAGGAAAGGGGCGGCCCCCTCCCCATTCGGATTGGGCTTGAGGCGCCCCCTCCTTGCTCCTTCTCCTTCTTCCTACATGGGCCCAATAAGGCCCATATACCTCCCGGGGTTCGGTAACCTCCGGAGCTCCGTATATTCCCAAACTCTTAGGAACCTTTCCGGTGTCCAAATATATCTGTCCAATATATCAATCTTTATGTCTCGACCATTTCGAGACTCCTCGTCATGTCCGTGATCATATCCGGGACTCCGAACTAACTTCGGTACATCAAAATACATAAACTCATAATATATTTGTCATCGAAACCTTAAGCGTGCGGACCCTACGGTTCGAGAACGATGTAGACATGACTGAGACATGTCTCTGGTCAATAACCAATAGTGGGACCTGGATGCCCATATTGGTTCCTACATATTCTATGAAGATCTTTATCGGTCAAACCGCATAACAACATACGTTGTTCCCTTTGTCATCGGTATGTTACTTACCCGAGATTTGATCGTCGGTATCCAATACCTAGTTTAATCTCGTTACTGGTAAGTCTCTTTACTTGTTCCGTGTCGTCATCTCATAGGGATGATTTCTTTTTCATATTTGATCTCCCTGCTTCCCCTTTTTTTGGGGGTTTTTGGGATGCACTTGCCCTTTTTAATTGGGGTTTTAGGGGGGTTTTTGGGGTGAAAATTTTCTTTGATGTCCCCCTTGGGAAACTTTTTAAACTAAGTGGTGTCTTTTGGCATTTTTAAACCCTTTTCTTTTTGGGAAAATAAACTTGGGCCCGAGCGAAAAATAATTTTCTGTCTTTTTAAATTTAAAATTTGGGTTTCTTAAACCCGGGGTTTGTAATCAAAAAGGGTTTTTTCTTGGGGCCCCATTTTTTTGGGAGAAATAAAATCTGTTAAAAAATTGGGGAAATTCAAATTCCCTTTTTTTCCTAACCAAGGGAAACCCTCAAAAAGGGGTTAAATTTTTTAAAGGTTTGAAAGGATTTAAAAATTTAAGAGATAAATTATAAAGGGTTTTTAAAAGGGTTCAACTTTTTAAATTTGTTTTTATTTCCCCAAATTGGTTAACCCTAAAACCCAAGACCCTTTGTTTTTTTAACTGTTAATTCCTAATCTCCCCACAAACCACAAAGTTGGCGAAAATTTGGGGGGAAAAAAAATTAAATTAGGGCTAAGCAAATTTGGACTTCCTTT
>JAHHZJ010001609.1:0-43713 GCA_021437245.1 Aegilops speltoides
GCGTTGTCATTCTGTGTGACGATATGCGTACATCTTGGTCGATGTAGAGGCACGCACATGTCATGGTAGAAGCGCGACATAGCATGTACACGCACGTACATCGCCGGGTTGCAAGAAAGAAAATCGCCACATACGTACATACGGGTAGGGTCTCAACGCCTACCGCACATACGTATGGCCGGGGCTCATGTACATGGCTGGGTCGAACAGAAGCGTGGTCGCCATCGTGTTCATGGGGAGCCAACTGGCTGGGTCGGAACGGAATGCATCGTCGTGTTCATCAGGAGGGCTTGGAGGGAACAACCGATGGAAACGAGGCCTGGCGTACCGCAAAATGGAGGAAACGGCCTTGTGTTCGACCGGCCACGGTCGAAACAGGATCCTGTTCATCGGGAGGGGTCTGGTGTACCGCAAAACGGAGAAAACGGCCTTCTGTTGGACCTCCGATGGTCGAAACAGGGTCTTGTTGATCGGGAGGGGTGTGGCGTACCGCAAAATGGAGGAAACAGACTTGTGTTGGAGCGTTACAGTCGAAACGGGGGTCCTGTTCATTGGGAGGGGTGTGGCGTACCGCAAAACATGACTCCACAGGATACTGTTCATTTCCACCGTCGACCTCCTCCAACCTCCACGGGCTACTGTTCATCCACCGTCGATCTCCTCCAGCCTCCACTTGCGACTGTTCTTCCACGGGCTCCTGTTAATCCAGCCTCCACCGCGTGCTGCTCCACCGGCTACTGTTCAACCAGCCCTCTCCACGGGCTACTATTCAATCACCCCTCCATGGGCTACCATTCATCCAGCCCTCCACCGGCTACTGTTCAACCAGCCCTCCACGGGGTCGTCCTGTTCATCCAGTCCTCCACAGGGTCCTGTTCATCCAGCCCCAACCGGCTCGATCGGGGTCCTGTTCATCCAGAGGCAACACCACAGGGTCCTGTTCATCCACCCCCACCGGGGACTGTTCATCCAACCCCCCCCAACAACGCTCACTGTTCATCAAAGGGAGGAGGTAGCAGGGTTCGATCGGCTTCAGTTAGCAGCTGTAGCGAAGGAATCACTCGAGTTCAGTAACGTAGCTAGTGCAATCGATCGGGTTCAGTTAGAGCCTAACGCCTCGCACACATGCACGTACGTGTACGAGAGAAACGCGCATCGCTCGGCCCCCGACCACCCACCGTAACCGGGAACTCCCCAAAATTTCCTCGCCCTCACTTCTACCATGGTTTTATCCGTCATGGACAACCCAAAGAATGTCATGGGGCTGCGTCTCCAGCCCGCCCAGGACGAAAAGCCCATTTTCTGTCATGATTTTTTGTCGTAGAAGTAGGAGCCCACCACATCTATGATGATACCGGGTTTTGTCACAATTATCGTCGTAGAAGTGTCATAAGTATGACAGAAAAAATTTCGTTCGGCCCAAAATGTCATGGATGTGTCTTTTTTTTTGTAGTGATATCTTCCTGATCACTTGCCTTACTAGCAGGAAATTGTCATGCAAATGCCGACGAGTAATGAGTTTAGATTGCTTGGCCGCCATGAGCTCCTTCATCCACCCTCTATCCTGATTAGCCAACATCTTAACAAAAAAATCTTAGCAAAACTGTGTGATAGACTAATCGGCCGGAAGTCGCCGATTTCTTCAGCATCAGCTCTCTTCGGAATAAGCACCACATGTTGGGGAACGTAGTAATTTCAAAAAATTTCCTACGCACACGCAAGATCATGGTGATGGCATAACAACGAGAGGGGAGAGTATTGTCCAATTACCCTCGTAGACCGTAAGCGGAAGCGTTATGACAATGCGGTTGATGTAGTCGTACGTCTTCACGATCCGACCGATCCAAGTACCGAACGTACGGCACCTCCCGAGTTCAGACATCGTTCAGCTCGATGACGATCCCGGGCTCCGATCCAGCAAAGCATCGGGGATGAGTTCCACAAGACCGACGGCGTGGGACGATGATGATGTTCTATCGCACAGGCTTCGCCTAAACTCATGACGATATGACCGAGGTGGAATATGGTGGAGGGGGCACCGCACACGGCTAAGGAACGATCCGTAGATCAACTTGTGTGTTCTAGGGTGCCCCCTACCCTTGTATATAAAGGAGCAAGGGAGGGGGTGGCCGGCCTAGGAGGAGGCGCACCAAGGAGGAGTCCTACTCCCATCGGGAGTAGGATTCCCCCCTTCCAAGTTGTAGGAGTAGGAGTCAAGGAAAGGGGGAAGAGAAGAGAAGGAAGGAGGGGGCGCAGCCCCTCCCCCTAGTCCAATTCGGACTAGGCCTTGGGGGGCACCCAACCTCTACTCTCTCTTTCCCCTAAAGCCCAATAAGGCCCATATACTCCCCGGCAAATTCCCGTAACTCTCCGGTACTCCGAAAAATACCCGAATCACTCGAAACCTTTCCGAAACCCGAATATAGTCGTCCAATATATCGATCTTTACGTCTCGACCATTTTGAGACTCCTCGTCATGTCCCTGATCTCATCTGGGAACTCCTTCGGTACATCAAAACTCATAGACTCATAATATAACTGTCATCGTAAGGTTAAGCGTGCGGACCCTACGGGTTCGAGAACTATGTAGACATGACCTAGAACTATTCTCGGTCAATAACCAATAGCGGAACCTGGATGCTCATATTGGCTCCTACATATTCTACGAAGATCTTTATCGGTCAAACCGCATAACAACATACGTTGTTCCCTTTGTCATCGGTATGTTACTTGCCCGAGATTCGATCGTCGGTATCCAATACCTAGTTCAATCTCGTTATCGACAAGTCTCTTTACTCGTTCGTAATGCATCATCCATAACTAACTCATTAGTCACATTGCTTGCAAGGCTTATAGTGATGTGCATTACCGAGAGGGCCCAGAGATACCTCTTCGACAATCGGAGTGACAAAACCTAATCTCAAAATATGCCAACCCAACATGTACCTTTGGAGACACCTGTAGTACTCCTTTATAATCACCCAGTTATGTTGTGACGTTTGGTAGCACCCAAAGTGTTCCTCCGATAAACGGGAGTTGCATAATCTCATAGTTACAGGAACATGTATAAGTCATGAAGAAAGCAATAGCAATATACTAAACGATCAAGTGCTAGGCTAACGAAATGGGTCATGTCAATCACATCATTCTCCTAATGATGTGATCCTGTTAGTCAAATGACAACTCTTTTGTCCATGGCTAGGAAACATAACCATCTTTGATAAACGAGCTAGTCAAGTAGAGGCATACTAGTGACACTATGTTTGTCTATGTATTCACACATGTATTATGTTTCCGGTTAATACAATTCTAGCATGAATAATAAACATTTATCATGATATAAGTAAATAAATAATAACTTTATTATTGACTCTAGGGCATATTTCCTTCAGTCTCCCACTTGCACTAGAGTCAATAATCTAGTTCACATCGCCATGTGATTTAACACCAATATTTACATCTGTATGTGATTAATACCCATAGTTCACATCATCATGTGATCAACACCCAAAGGGTTTGTTCACATCGCTATGTGATTAACACCCAAAGAGTACTAAGGTATGATCATGTTTTGCTTGTGAGAGATGTTTAGTCAACGGGTCTGTCATATTCAGAGCCGTATGTCTTTTGCAAATATTCTATGTCCACAATACTCTGCACGGAGCTACTCTAGCTAATTGCTCCCACTTTCAATATGTATCTAGATTGAGACTTAGAGTCATCTGGATTGGTGTAAAAGCTTGCATCGTTGTAACTTTTTACGATGGGCTCTTTTATCACCTCCATAATCGAGAAACATCTCCTTAGTCCTCACTAAGGATATTCTTGACCACTGTCCAGTGATCTACTCTTAGATCAAAATTGTATTCCTTTGTCAAACTCAGAGCAAGGTATACAATAGGTCTGGTTCATAGCATAGCATACTTTATAGAACCTATGACTGAGGCATAGGGAATGACTTTTCATTCTCTTTCTATTTTCTGCCATGGTCGGGTCTTGAGTCTTAATCATGTTCACACCTTTGCATTACAGTCAAGAACTCCTTCTTTGACTGTTCTATTTTGAACTATTTCAAAAATTTATCAAGGTATGTACTCATTGAAAAAAATCTTATCAAGCGTCTTGATCTATCTATATAGATCTTGATGCTCAATGTGTAAGCAGCTTCACCGAGGTCTTTCATTGAAAAACTTTTATTCAAGTATCCTTTATGCTATCCAGAAATTCTATATTATTTCGATCAACAATATGTCATCTACATATAGTATCAGAAATGCTACAGAGCTCCCACTCACTTTCTTGCAAATATAGGCTTTACCGCAAGTCTCAGATAATACTATATGCTTTGATCAACTTATCAAAGTGTATATTCCAACTCGAGATGCTCGGTCCATAGATGGATCATTTGGAGCTTGCACATTTTGTTTGTACCTTTAGGATTGACAAAACCTTCGGTTGCATCATATACAACTCTTCGTTAAGAAAACCATTAAGAAATGCAGTTTTGACATCCATTTGCCGATTTCATAAAATGTGGCAATTGCTAACATGATTCGCATGACTTAAGCATCGCTATAGTTGAGAAAATATCATTGTAGTCAACACCTTGAACTTGTCGAAAACCCTTTTGCGACAAGTCGAGCTTTGTAGATAGTAACACTACTATCAAAGATCATCTTCCTCTTGAAGATCCATTTATACAATATGGCTTGCCGATCATCGGGCAACTCCACCAAAGTCCACACTTTGTTCTCATACATGGATCCCATCTCAGATTTCATGGCCTCAAGCCATTTCACGAAATCTGGGCTCATCATCGCTTCCTCATAGTTCGTAGGTTCATCATGGTCTAGTAACATGACTTCTAGAATAGGATTACCGTACCACTCTGGTGCGGATCTTAATCTGGAAGATCTACAAAGTTCGGTAGTAACTTGATCTGAAGCTTTATGATCATTATCATTAGCTTCCTGACTAATTGGTGTAGGAATCACTAGAATTGATTTCTGTGATGAACTACTTTCCAATTTGGGAGAAGGTACAAATTACCTTATCAAGCTCTACTTTCCTCCCACTCACTTCTTTCGAGAGAAACTCCTTCTCTAGAAAGGATCCATTTTTAGCAACGAATATCTTGCCTTCGGATCTGTTATAGAAGGTGTACCCAACAGTTTCCTTTGGGTATTCTATGAAGACGCACTTCTCCGATTTGGGTTTGAGATTATCAGGATGAAACCTTTTCACATAAGCATCACAGCCCCAAACTTTAAGAAACGACAACTTGGGTTTCTTGCTAAACCACAGTTCATATGGTGTCGTCTCAACGGATTTAGATGGTGCCCTTTTTAACGTGAATGCAGCTGTCTCTAATGCATAACCCCAAAACAATAGTGGTAAATCAGTAAGAGACATCATAGATCGCACCATATCAATAAAGTGCGGTTACGATGTTCGGACACACCATAACATTGTGGTGTTCCAGGTGGCGTGAGCTGCGAAACTATTCCACATTGTTTTAATTGAAGACCAAACTCGTAACTCAAATATTCGTCTCCGTGATCAGATCGCAGAAACTATATTTTCTTGTTACGATGATTTTTTCACTTCACTCTAAAATTCTTTGAACCTTTCAACTATTTCAGACTTAGGTTTCATCAAGTAGATATAACCATATCTGCTCAAATCATCTGTGAAGGTCAAAAAATAATGATACATGCCGCGAGCCTTAACACTCATCGGATCGTATACATCGGTATGTATTATTTCCAATAAGTCAGTAGCTCGTTCCATTGTTCTGAAGAACGGAGTTTTAGTCATCTTGCCCAAAAGGCACGGTTCGCAAGCATCAAATGATTCATAACCAAGTGATTCCGAAAATCCATCTTTATGGAGTTTCTTCATGCGCTTTAATCGATATGACCCAAACGGCAAGTGCCACAAATAAGTTGCACTATCATTATTAACTTTGCATCTTTTGGCATCAATATTATGAATATGTGTATCACTACGATCGAGATCCAACAAACTATTTTCATTGGGTGTATAACCGTCGAAAGTCTTATTTATGTAACAGAATAACAATTATTCTTTAACTTCAAATGAATAACCGTATCGCAATAAACATGATCAAAGCATATTCATGCTCAACGCAAACGCTAAATAACATTTATTTAGTTTTAACACTAATCCCGAAAATATAGGGAGTGTGTGATGATGATCATATCAATCTTGGAACTACTTCCAACACTCATCGTCACTTCCCCTTCAACTAGTCGATTTATTCTCAGATCTCTGTTTGAGTTACTAATCTTAGCAACCTAACAAGTATCAAATACGCAGGGTTACTATAAACACTAGTAAGGCACACATCAATAACTCAGATATCAAATATACCCTTGTTCACTTTGCGATCCTTCTTATCCACCAAATATTGAGTGGCATTTCCGCTTCAAAGGACCATTTTCTTTGCGATTGTAAGCACTCGCCAGGCTTTGGTCCAGCTTTGGTCTTCTTCACGGGAGTGACAGCTTGTTTGCCATTCTACTTGAAGTTTCCCTTTCTTTCCCTTTGCCCTTTTCTTGAAACTAGTGGTCTTGTCAATCATCAACACTTGATGCTCTTTCTTGATTTCTACCTTCGTCGATTTCAACATTAAGAAGAGCTCGGGAATCATTTCCGTCATCCCTTGCATACTATAGTTCATCACGAAGTTCTAGTAACTCAGTGATGGTGACTAGAGAATTCTGTCAATCACTATCTTATCTGGAAGATTAACTCCCAATTGATTCAAGTGATTGAAGTACCCATACAATCTGAGCACATGCTCACTAGTTGAGCGATTCTCCTCCATCTTTTAGCTATAGAACTTGTTGGAGACTTCATATCTCTCAACTCGGGTATTTTCTTGAAATATTAACTTCAATTCCTGGAACATCTTATATGGTCCATGACGTTCAAAACATCTTTGAAGTCCCAATTCTAAAGTCATTAAGCATGGTGCACTAAACTATCAAGTAGTTATTATATTGAGCTAGCCAAAATTCATAACGTCTGCATCTGCTCCTGCAATAGGTTTGTCAACTAGCGGTGCATCAAGGACATAATTCTTGTGTGCAGCAATGAGGATAAACCTCAGATCACGGATCCAATCCGCATCATTGCTACTAACATCTTTCAACATAGTTTTCTCTAGGAACATATCAAAATAAACATATGAAAGCAACAACGCGAGCTATTGATCTATAACATAATATGCAAAATACTACCAGGACTAAGTTCATGATAAATTAAAGTTCAATTAATCATATTACTTAAGAACTCCCACTTAGATAGACATCCCTCTAATCCTCTAAGTGATTACGTGATCCATATCTACTACACCATGTCCGATCGTCACGTGAGATGGAGTAGTTTCAACGGTGAACATCAATATGTTGATCATATCTACTATATGATTCACGCTCGACCTTTCGGTCTCCGTGTTCCGAGGCCATATCTGTTATATGCTAGGCTCGTCAAGTTTAACCCGAGTATTCCGCGTGTGCAACTATTTTGCATCCGTTGTATTTGAACGTAGAGCCTATCACACCCGATCATCACGTGGTGTCTCAGCACGAAGAACTTTCGCAACAGTGCATACTCAGGGAGAACACTTCTTGATAATTTAGTGAGAGATCATCTTAAAATGCTACCGTCAATCAAAGCAAGATAAGATGCATAAAGGATAAACATCACATGCAATCAATATAAGTGATATGATATGGCCATCATCATCTTCTCGCTTGTGATCTTCATCTCGAAGCACCGTCGTGATCACCATCGCCACCAGTAGCGACACCTTGATCTCCATCGTAGCATCGTTGTCGTTACGCCATCTATTGCTTCTCGATTATCGCTACCGCTTAGTGATAAAGTAAAGCAATTATGTATGCGTTGCATTTCATACAATAAAGCGACAACCATATGGCTCCTCGCCAGTTGCCGATAACTTCGGTTACAAAACATGATCATCTCATACAATAGCATCACGTCTTGACCATATCACATCACAACATGCCCTGCAAAAACAAGTTAGACGTCCTCTACTTTGTTGTTGCAAATTTTACATGGCTGCTACGGGCTTAGCAAGAACCGTTCTTACCTACGCATCAAAACCACAATGATAGTTCGTCAAGTTAGTGCTGTTTTAACCTTCGCAAGGACCAGGCGTAGCCACACTCAGTTCAACTAAAGTGAGAGAGACAGACACCCGCCAGCCACCTTTAAGCACGAGTGCTCGTAACGGTGAAACCAGTCTCGCGTAAGCGTACGCGTAATGTCGGTCCGGGTCGCTTCATCTCACAATACCGCTGAACCAAAGTATGACATGCTGGTAAGCAGTATGACTTGTATCGCCCACATCTCACTTGTGTTCTACTCGTGCATATGACATCTACGCATAAAACCTGGCTCTGATACCACTATTGGGGAACGTAGTAATTTCAAAAAAATTCCTACGCACACGCAAGATCATGGTGATGGCATAGCAACGAGAGGGGAGAGTATTGTCCACGTACCCTTGTAGACCGTAAGCGGAAGCGTTATGACAACGCGGTTGATATAGTCGTACGTCTTCATGATCTGACCGATCCAAGTACCGAACGTTACGGCACCTCCGAGTTCAGACACGCTCGCCTCGATGGCGATCCCGGGCTCCGATCCAGCAAAGCATCGAGGATGAGTTCCACAAGACGACGGTGTGGTGACGATGATGATGTTCTATCGCGCAGGCTTCGCCTAAACTCCACGACGATATGACCGAGGTGGAATATGGTGGAGGGGGACCGACACGGCTAAGGAATGATCCGAGATCAACTTGTGTGTTCTAGGGTGCCCCGCCTCAGATATAAAGGAGCAAGGGAGGGTGGCGGCCTAGGAGGAGGCGCACCAGGAGGAGTCCTACTCCCATCAGAGTAGGATTCCCCTTCCAAGTAGTAGGAGTAGGAGTCAAGGAAAGGGGAAGAGAAGAGAAGGAAGGAGGGGCGCAGCCTCCCCTAGTCCATTCGGACTAGGCCTTGGGGCGCCCAACCTCTACTCTCTCTTTCCCTAAAGCCCAATAAGGCCCATATACTCCCCCCAAATTCAGAACTCTCCCAGACTCGAAAAATACCCGAATCACTCGGAACCTTTCCGAACTCCGAATATAGTCGTCCAATATATCGATCTTGACGTCTCGACCATTTCAAGACTCCTCGTCATGTCCCGGATCTCATCTGGGACTCCGGACTCCTTCGGTACATCAAAACTCATAAACTCATAATATAACTATCATCGTAACATTAAGCGTACAGACCCTACGGGTTCGAGAACTATGTAGACATGACCTAGAACTATTTTCGGTCAATAACCAATAGCGGAACCTGGATGCTCATATTGGCTCCTACATATTCTACGAAGATCTTTATCAGTCAAACCGCATAACAACATACGTTGTTCCCTTTGTCATCGGTATGTTACTTGCCCGAGATTCGATCATCGGTATCCAATACCTAGTTCAATCTCGTTACCGGCAAGTCTCTTTACTCGTTACGTAATGCATCATCCCGCAACTAACTCATTAGTCACATTGCTTGCAAGGCTTATAGTGATGTGCATTACCGAGAGGGCCCAGAGATACCTCTCCGACAATCGGAGTGACAAAACCTAATCTCAAAATACGCCAACCCAACATGTACCTTTGGAGACACCTGTAGTACTCCTTTATAATCACCCAGTTACGTTGTGACATTAGGTAGCACCCAAAGTGTTTCTCCGGTAAACGGAAGTTGCATAATCTCATAGTTACAGGAACATGTATAAGTCATGAAGAAAGCAATAGCAATATACTAAACAATCAAGTGCTAGGCTAACGGAATGGGTCATGTCAATCATATCATTCTCCTAATGATGTGATCCCGTTAATCAAATGACAACTCTTTTGTCCATGGCTAGGAAACATAACCATCTTTGATAAACGAGCTAGTCAAGTAGAGGCATACTAGTGACACTATGTTTGTCTATGTATTCACACATGTATTATGTTTCCGGTTAATACAATTCTAGCATGAATAATAAACATTTATCATGATATAAGGAAATAAATAATAACTTTATTATTGCCTCTAGGGCATATTTCCTTCACCACATGCGCTCAGTTTAGTCTGCCAAAACCACGACCATCCTCCACGTACAACTTGAGCATGGCAGCCATAATGTCATGCTTAATAATCAGCCATTCTCGCTGATAGAAATCTCCCACAAAGCCATCCGGACCCGCCGCTCCGTCTGGTGGTAGGTCCTTGATCATGCTCCACACCTCCTTCTCTGTGAGTATTTCGTCACGGTCAAATAGATCTAGCCTCTCCAATTCCATGAAGTCTAGATCAATATCAACCGCTCTAGCATGTGTGTGTCCCAACAGTGTTTCGTATGCTTCCGTAAACAGTCCACCAATCCTCCCTTGGTTCATGATAATCTCATTATTGTGCTTGATATGAGGGATGTAGTTCTTAGACCACCTCACGTTTGGCCACTGCTTCGAAAAGCTTCGGGTTTGTGTCCCCTACGCGAATCCACCTAATTCTAGAACGCTGCCATGCAATGGTGCGTTCCAGGGATGCCAAACCTAGCAAGAATAATTTCAACTTCCTATGTAGCCACTGCTCCTCCATCGTCAAGGCCTGGACCTCCATGACTTGGTCGAATCTATAGATCACATAGTTAGCAACTACCATATGAATCTTGATGTTCCCAGACTTTCTTTGGCCCCATGCTTGAATGGGCCAAAGATAGCCTCATCATAGACCCAAGCATCCCGCATCGCTTGATTGAAACTCTCCAACTTCAGCCAAAAAAGCTCGAAGCGAAATCTTCTCTTGGGACAGAACAGAGCCGAGGTGGAGAGGTGCAGTGGCGCGTGGCCAGATATGTTGGTGGAAGCGCCTGGAGGAGGTAGTCAGGGTAATTGATCTCCAAATCAATGGACACAAGTACCCGATCAATCTTAGTCATCATAGGCGAATCTCTCTCGTTGACCAAGTAAACCTCCTTCCGTGCATATACAACTCCTTAAGCTCATTCATTTCCACAAAGTCCCTAAACTTCCTCATGGTGTATCGGTGCAGGTTATTGTTGTTCTTTTAGTCCGCTCGAAGAATCATGTTAAAGTCCTTGAGGACCATCCAGGGCCCCTGGCAACTAGCCCACCTGTGGCGTAGATCAAGGAGAAACTAGGCCATGGGCCCCTCCCCTTGTGGACCATAGACAACAGTAATCCACCATGCATGTGGATCCATCCTTATTATGCACCTCGCCCATGATGAAGTTAGAATTTGTAGAGATATTCTGAACCTCAAGCACCGTTGTGTTCCAAGCAATGAGAATGCCACTACAAGTCTCCAATGCCAACAAATAGTCAAAACCATCTAAAGATGGCACGCAACATTGCATTACAATAAAAGGATCAATGACATCAAGTTTTGTCTCTTGGAGACACAATATTCTTAGCTTGCGTTGCTTTGGCGCTAGCGGTGGGAGGTGCTCGTTTAGAGCCTCTCGTGGCCCTCTATGACGTGAAGGGTTCCGCATCCGGCCTCAGAGTGTATTGAACCTCCTTGAGCAATGGTGGCGCGAGCTTCTTCACAAGATAGTTGCAAAACCACTTGAGCTTGTGGAACACAATAGCTTCCTATGGAGTCATGCCACCGATGCATGGTGATCTGGAAAGTTGCATGTCCAAACCCATGTCTCAAATTGCCTCCTGGCTTCCTAGTATGCCAACATCCACCACTTGTCCCTCGGCGACTTGGTCCTCCAAGCCCGTGTGATCCGATCCCAGTCCATCACGGGGGGAAGGGATCAACACCTCTGGCTCGACCGTAGGATTGCCTTCAGTTCCCGCGCCAACACCCAGCAGCGGGGCTGCCGTGTCACACACGTGCTTGCCCTTCTCCTACACCCCAACTTCCAGTGCGGGATCCGGTGCAACTAATTCTATCGTGCCCTCCATGTGGCCGGCTACCCTCTCAGTTGGGGCCACCATAGCATCCCGCGGCACTGTTACCTCAGGTCTTTTTATTGGGGGATCTGAATCACCACCCGAGGCACAACCAGCACCTGTGCCCCGCGTCCCACCAATCGCCACGTCCATCAGTGGGGTCCCATCAGCTTCTGCATGATTTGAGGCAGCGATTGCCCTATCAATGATTAGCTCCTGATTCTTAGCTTCCGCACGATCCGAGGCAGCAGTCACCCTCTCAATGATTAGCTCCTGATTATCAGCCACCACCGTTCCTCTAATTCGACCAATCAGGCCATCTCCTTGCCCCACATCTAGATCCAACCCATATCGAAGTGGCCCACTGGGCGGCGGGTCCTCCTCCAGTGTGTCAACAGGAGGCGTAACTGGCTCAGATTCCCTGGCACCCCTCTGATTCAAAATTTGAACTGGAGCACCCTCCCTTGAACTGGTTTGTAGACTTGAAGACTGCTCCAACTTCATTGGTCAGGTTCTCCTTGTCCTTCTTCAGTTGCTTGACTTCCCGATTGGCTTCCGAGATGGCGGTCTTCAGCTTCATGTTCTCCTCTTCCAACTTGCCAACTAAAGCCAGCTTCTTGTCCGCAAGCGTTGTCTTCTCACGTGCTTCCTTCTGAGCAGCAGCAAGGTCCTGGTACTTCTTCTCCAAAGCTTCCTTCATTCTCTCTAAAGAAACAACACTCTTTAGATGAGCCTGAAGTTGACGGTTTTCACTACGCACATCTGCTTGTGTGAAGTCACTCGGTTCGAAGAGACTGAAAGAAAAAACAATGAAAGACACGAGCTACTAGGTGGGAAAGAGTCGATTGGTTACCTCCCATGATGGTCGTTTCTTCTTGAGCAGTCTTGAGGTTCTTCTTTGCGAGTTCAAGATCAAGTTCAACACTAATATGCTTCTTCTTTAACTTGGAAAGCCGAGCTCCAAGATCACAAGACCGCTGCAGTCAGCGAGAGAGATATATCAGTCGACAGAAATAAGAGACAATGACAGTGAAAAGTTACTCTAAGACTACTGTCGAATCAAATATTCAACAGTAGTCTCGGGGACTACACCCAGTGGGTGCACTTAGCATGCCCCCACTGGTTTAGATCAACACTCAGCATGGTCTACCCAGCACGAGTCAAAAAAAGTAGATTCTTAGACCTCAGCCGACTGCCAGCAGTCGACCGTGGTCTCGGGGACTACACCCAGTGGGTGCACTCGGCGTGCCCCCACTGGTCCGGACAGAATACTAAGACTCAGCATGAGTCAAGTGGCGCACACCCCAGTGGGTGATCAGATATAAAACAGCATTCAAAAGTTCATTCGGGAGTTCACTGACCTTAACATTGGTCTGCAGAGCGGTGCTGGCATTATAGGCTACCTGAATGGCCTCATGCATCACTTTCACCTGCTCCATAACAAGGTTCACCTGGCGAAGAGCCTCCCTGGCAGCACTTGGTGAATCATCGGGGGTCTGGTATGCAGCAAAGAGCGATGGCTCCAAGGTGGCCAAGGCAGTTACTGGGTCGGATGCGTGGAGTTGCACTAGAGCGGCAGGAGCCGGAGCAGTCGACCCCGACAGATGATCAGTCGTCAGCGGATTGGCGAATGTGGCGTTGGTCCGAACCGGATCTCCGGAACGCTCGGCCACCGCCTCTAACACCGTCGTCGACTGAGGGACTTGAACTTCAAGCTCTCTCCTGCTTGAGCCCCCGCCTCTCCCCCTCCTCCCCTATTGAGGCACTTCTTCTTCTTCATCATCGGGAAGTACGAAGATGTCTCGTGGAACTGCAGCGAAAGCAAAGCATCGGAAATTCAGCCGACCGATAACTCAATCGACTAATTAGTTCTGGTCGAACAGATTTATCAGCTCGGGAGGTGGCCGCATCGTCGGTCTCCTCGTCTCCTAGGGCTTTGTCGATATCCATGTCAGTCGCAGCAGAGGTTGGGCTAGAAAGATACATGATCCATTTGGTCAGAACAGAAGCTTCAGTCATCCTAAATAAATGCAAGAAAGATACTCAACCTGAAGCAACAGGGACGTCCATCTTGATCCACGGCAAAGTCTTCCGAGTCTTTGGAGGAGCAACCTTGGGCTGCTTGGTGACCTTCTCTGTCGGCTCCGGAGTCGATGTCCGAGTGCGCTTCTGCGTGTGGGTACTTGGAGCCACGTTCTTTCTGTGCCCGCCCGCCGGGTCATGGTGTTGCTTGGATCGGCGTTCAGAGCACGGCGGTGAGTCGACCGCTTCCTCATCATCAGACTCCTTGCTTTCCTCCTCCTCGTCGTCATCCAAAGATTCCCATTCGCTGCTCTCCTCTGCGCTGGCCTCTCCCTCCTGGTCCTGCTCTAGAACTTGTTCACCGTTGGGCATTGAATACATGTCAGTAAAAATCTACAAGGCAAGAAGTCGAGTGAAAGTCAGTCGAGCTCAAGAACAGTCGGAATGTACATGCAAAAGCAGTCGGAATAAAGAACATACCTTGTCGGGCTGATTGTCGTCACTGAAGGGGATGACTCTCCTGGCTCCTCTGGGGTTGTCCTAGTTGCCTGTGATGCTCTTCAACCACATGGCCATGGTCTTGGCTGGCACTTCCTCTAAATGAACACGAGCGGTGTCATCGGACCCAGAATACAACCACATGGGATGGTCATGGGCCTGAACAGGCTGGATGCGTCGACTGAGGAATACTTCCAGCAGGTCCATGCCAGTGACACCCTCATTAATCAGTTGGACCACTTTCTCAACCAGCATCTTCGTCTCCACGTTCTCAGCAGCAGTCACTTTTAGTGAGGAAGGAGTCTAGACACGGTCAAAAGTGAAGTGGGGAAGGCCGGTCGACTGACCTAGAGTTGGGAGGTCCTGGCAGTAGAACCAGGTCGACTGCCAGCCCCTAACCGATTCAGGGAGAGTCATGGAAGGGAAGGAACTCCTCTGCCTCTTTTGGATACCCAAACCCACACACATCTGGATGACATGGGTCTTCGAGTCACACGTTTTCGCTTTCTTCACCGACTGGGAACGGATGGTGAAAATATGTTTGAAAAGGCCCCAATGCGGTCTACACCCTGGTACGTCTCCAACGTATCTATAATTTTTGATTGTTCCATGCTATTATATTACCCCTTTTAGATGTTTATGGGCTTTATTTTACACATTTATATCATTTTTTGGGTCTAACCTACTAACCGGAGGCCCAGCCCATATTGCTGTTTTTTTTGCCTATTTCAGTATTTCGAAGAAAAGGAATATCAAACGGAGTCCAAACGGAATGAAACCTTCGGGAGCGTGATTTTTGGAACGAACGTGATCCAGAGGACTTGGAGTGCAAGTCAAGAAGCAGCCGAGGCTCCCACGAGATAGGAGGCCCCCCTGTAGGGCGCGCCCCCCTATCTCGAGGGCCCCTCGGGCGGCCACCGATGTACTTCTTCCTCCTATATATACCTACATACCCCGAAAACATCCAGGAGCACCACGAAACACAATCCCCACCACCGTAACCTTCTGTATCCGCGAGACATCTTGGAGCCTTCGCCGGCACTCTGCCGGAGGGGAATCGACCATGGAGGGCTTCTACATCAACATCCTTGCCCCTCCGATGAGTTGTGAGCAGTTTACCACAGACCTACGGTTCCACAGTTATTAGCTAGATGGCTTCTTCTCTGTTTTTGGATCTCAATACAATGTTCTCCCCCTCTCTTGTGGAGATCTATTCGATGTAAACTCTTTTTGCGGTGTGTTTGTCGAGATCCGATGAATTGTAGGTTTATGATCAAGTTTATCTATGAATAATATTTGAATCTTCTCTGAATTCTTTTATGTATGATTGAGTTATCTTTGCAAGTCTCTTCGAATTATCAGTTTGGTTTGGCCTACTAGATTGATCTTTCTTGCCATGGGAGAAGTGCTTAGCTTTGGGTTCAATCTTGCGGTGTCCTTACCCAGTGACAGAAAGGGTTGCAAGGCATGTAATGTATTGTTGCCATCGAGGATAACAAGATGGGGTTTATATCATATTGCTTGAGTTTATCCCTCTACATCATGTCATCTTGCTTAATGTGTTACTCTGTTCTTATGAACTTAATACTCTATATGCAAAGGTGAGTCGGTCGATGTGTGGAGTAATAGTAGTAGATGCAGTGAGTCGGTCTACTTGTTATGGACGTGATGCCTATATACATGATCATGCCTAGATAATCTCATAATTATGCGCTTTTCTATCAATTGCTCAACAGATAATTTGTTCACCCACCGTAATACTTATGCTATCTTGAGAGAAGCCACTAGTGAAACCTATGGCCCCGGTCTATCTCTTATCATATTTGCTTTCAATCTACCTTTATTTGCATCTTTACTTTTTGCATCTATATTATAAAATACCAAAAATATATTTATCTTATCATACTATCTTTATTAGATCTCACTTTCATGAAGTGGCCGTGAAGGGATTGACAACCCCTTTATTGCGTTGGTTGCGAGTTCTCGTTTGTTTGTGTAGGTGCGTGGGAATTTTGAGGAGCCTCCTCATGGATTGATACCTTGGTTCTCAAAACTGAGGAAATACTTACGCTACTATCGCTGCATCACCCTCTCCTCTTCGAGGAAAACCAACGCAAGCTCAAGTCATAGCAAGAAGGATTTACGCACCGCTGTCGGGAGGTCTTCGCTCAAGTCAAGACATACCAAGTACCCATCACAAACCCATCTCCCTCGCATTTACATTATTTGCCATTTGCCTCTCGTTTTCCTCTCCCCCACTTCACCCTTGCCGTTTTATTCACCCTCTCTTTCCCAATCTCCACCTCTCTTTTTCGCTTGCCTTTTTCGGTTTGCCCGTGTGTTAGTTCATCTACCTTGTCGTTATGGCTAGTCCTCCTATCCTTATTCTCACTACCGAACAAGAAATTCTCAATTTTAAGCAAAGGGAGGGAGCAAATTTAAAAGATGCTTGGCATAGAATTTGCAATGCTCAATGTAAATCTTCTAGGAAGCTTTCCACTTCCGTTCTTCTCTGCAATTTTTATGTAGGCATTACTCCTTGGAATAGATGTGTTCTTGATATTGCTACCGGAGGTGATTTCTTGAGTAGCCATAGGTTTGATGCTTATAATGCTATGTTAGATTTGTTTGGCCCACCACCTCTTTTGGTCAATGGAACTGTTTTAACTCTAGAACACGTTATGCAACGGCTTGAGATTATTGAAAATAAAATTGCCACTGTTGAGTTGATTGAAAATTTGGATAAAAAGATTCATAATCACATTACCCAATTTTGATCTAGGGTTGGAGTTACTTTGAAAAATCTTAAGGAAAAAGAACCTATAGTCAATGAAAAAATAGATCTAGACTCTGCTAGAATCGGTAAACTTGATGATATCATTAAAAACTTAGGTTCCGCGTTTTCCCCCATGAAAAACTCTCCAAAACCCCCTACTAAAACTGCCAAGTTTATTTATGTTCCTAAAAATAAGGGTGAATCTTCTAAGGGAGATGCGGATCTCAAATACATAAGTGTTCTTCCCAATTGTCTCTCTATTGTTAAGGAACCTTTTGCTACCAATGAATTTCTTGAATTTTTACCTAAAGGTTTAGCCATTGCTAAAAGGGAGAAATCCCTAGAGATCACAAGCTCTCTATTGATGAATTTAGTGCCAAAGAGGGCACTCGTTAGATCTATCTTCGCTTTTATGCCTAGCTGGGGGCGTTAAACGATAGCGCTAGTTGGGAGGCAACCCAATTTTCTTTATGTTTTTTTGTTTTTGCTCCTGTTTAGTAATAAATCTTGCATCTACCTTATGTTTAGATGTGTTTTTATCTTTTAATTAGTGTTTGTGCCAAGTAGAACCTATAGGATAACCTACGATGATAGTTGATTTGATTCTGCTGAAAAACAGAAACTTTGCGCGCACGAATATAATTTTGTTAAATCACAGAAACGTGATTTTGCGTTGATCTTTTTGCTGCTCTTCAATAAACAAATTGTCCAGGACCTCCTATTTTGGTAGGATTTTTAGAGTTCCAGAAGTTTGCGTTAGTTACAGATTGCTACAGACTGTTCTGTTTTTGACAGATTCTGTTTTTTGTGTGTTGTTTGCTTATTTCAATGCATCTATGGCTAGTAAATTAGTTTATAAACCATAAAGAAGTTGGAATACAGTAAGTTTAACACCAAATTAAATAAATAATGAGTTCATTGCAGTACCTTATGTGGTGGTTTTTTTTTCTTTCACTAACGGAGCTTATAAGATTTCCTGTTGAGTTTTGTGTTGTGAAGTTTTCAAGTTTTGGGTAAAGCTTTTATGGACTATGGAATAAAGGGTGGCAAGAGCCTAAGCTTGGGGATGCCCAAGGCACCCCAAGATATTCAAGAGTAGCCAAAAGCCTATGCTTGGGGATGCCCCGGGAAGGCATTGGGAGAAGCCAATTTGATTAGAATTTGCTAGAATACTATATGTGCTTCACTTATATCTTTTGAGCTTGATAGTTTTTGCTCTAGTGCTTCACTTATATCTTTTAGAGCACGGTGGTGTCTTAATTTTGAAGAAATTACTAGTCTCTCATGCTTCACTTAAATTATTTTGATATTCTTTTATAACAGCATGGTATTCGCTATGGTCATAAAGTTGGTCCTAGAATGATGAGCATCCAAGTTGGGTATAATAAAAACTATCATAGAAAGTGAATTGGATGCTATGATCAATTTGATACTCGATAATTTTTTTGACATATGGAGGTAGTGATATTAAAAGTCATGCAAGTTGGGTGATTATGAATTTAAAGAATGCTTGTGTTGAAGTTAGCAAGTCCCGTAGCATGCACGTATGGTTAAAGTTGTGTAACAAATTTGAAACATGAAGTGTACCTGGCTTGTGCATCCTTACATCCCCCTAGGAGCATGCGCGTAGTACTTTTTTTTGATGACTTCTAAAATTTTGCAATAATTATATGAGTTCTTTTGACTAATGTTGAGTCCATGGATTATACGCACTTTTACCTTTCCGCCTTTGCTAGCCTCTTCGGTACCGTGCATTGCCCTTTCTCACCTTGAGAGTTGGTGCAAACTTCGTCGGTGCATCCAAACCCCGTGATACGATACGCTCTATCACACATAAACCTCCCTATATCTTCCTCAAAACAGCCACCATACCTACCTATTATGGCATTTCCATAGCCATTCCGAGATATATTGCCATGCAACTTTCCACCGTTCCGCTCATCATCATCATGACATACTTTACTTTTGTCATATTGCCATTGCATGATCATGTAGTTGACATCGTATTTGTGGCAAAGCCACCATGCATTATTTTTCATACATGTCACTCTTGATTCATTCCACCATCCCGGTACACCGCCGGAGGCATTCATATAGAGTCATATCTTGTTCTAGTTTCGAGTTGTAATTCTTTTGTTGTAATCAATAGAAGTGTGATGATCATCATTATTAGAACATTGCCCAAAGAAAAAAAAGAAAAAAAATAAGAAAGGCCAAAAAAAAGAAAGGCCCAAAAGAAAAAAAAGAAAAAGAAAAAGAAAGAAGAAAATAAATAAAAAGGGCAATGTTACTATCTATTTTTCCACACTTGTGCTTCAAAGTAGCACCTTGTTCTTCATATAGTGAGTCTCATAAGTTGTCTTTTTCATACTAGTGGGAATTTTTCATTATAGAACTTGTCTTGTATATTCCTATGATGGGCTTCCTCAAATGCCCTAGGTCTTCTTGAGCAAGCAAGTTGGATGCACACCCACTAGTTTTCTTTTGTTGAGCATTCATTTATAGCTCTAGTGCATCCGTTGCATGGCAGTCCCTACTCCTCATGTTGACATCAATTGATGGGCATCTCCATATCCCGTTGATTATCCTCGTCAATGTAAGACTTTCTCCTTTTTTTTGTCTTCTCCAAACAGTCCCCATCATCATATTCTATTCCACCCATAGTGGTATATCCATGGCTCACGCTCATGTATTGCGTGAAGGTTGAAAAAGTTTGAGATTATTGAAGTATGAAACAATTGCTTGGCTTGTCATCGGGGGTATAGAAGTTGGGAACATCTTTGTGTGACGAAAAAGAAGCATAGCCTAACTATATGATTTTGTAGGGATGAACTTTCTTTTGCCATGTTATTTTGAGAAGACATGATTACATTGATTAGTATGTGTAAGTGCATCTAGTGCCACCCCTAGTTGGTTTTGGAGTATTGACGACAAAGTTGGTTGAGGGACTAATGCGTTTGTGAGAATTGCAGGATAACGCAGGTTGTGTCCCTCATTGATTTGGTTTACCTACCGGAGATGACCCCTAAAAATGTATGAAGACATTGAAGACAATGGTGGTATGAGAAGATATTCGTATTGAAGACTATGACATGAGAAGACATTGCGTGAAGACTTTGGAGTGCGAAGATTGTGTGTTTTCGCTGTTTCCTTTTCTTCTTTGTTGAGTCATAGGAACCACCGTACTGTTAAGTGGGGTCCAAGTGAACTAAGTCAGAGTGACTGAAGTGATGCTCAACCCAAATCCTATGTCTTCGAGCAAAGACAATGAGAGCAAATCTTATCCAGAGCTGGATGAGTCAACTTTGCTTGTAGCCCAAGTAAAGTTGCCGCGTGTGTTTGAAATCTGACCGTTGGAACACGTGTCAGCTCCTTAGTGACCCAAGGTCATTTTGGACAAATCAGGTCGGGTTGCCTAGTGGCTATAAATAGCCCACCCCTACACCATAAATTGGTGGCTGCTCGAGTTTGTGCACGGCTTTTGTCGCTTGAGAGCAACCCACCTCAAGCATTTGAGAGAGAGAAATCCTTGCGAGGACAAAGCCCAAACACCCAGAGCCAAAGAGTGTTAGGCATCATCAAGTCTTTACTGCATGTGACCAAGACTTATTACACTTGAGGACTGTGAATCCTCCAGCCGGTTAGGCATCGCGTTTTGAGCATCCAAGAGTCATTGTGGATTGCCGGTGAACGAAGTCTGTGAAGGTTTGGAAGTCTCCCTTGAAGACTTACCAAAGTGATTGGGCGAGGAATGGGTGTCCTTAGCTCAAGGGGAATAAGGTGAAGACACGGTCTTCTGAGTTAAATCTCAGCCTCCCTAACCAGACGTACAATTTTCACAGCAACTGGAACTGGTCCAACAAATCCTGTGTCTTCAACAAGCAACTGGTTCTATCTCTTCAAACCTTACTTAAGTTTGTCTTCATGAAGTCATTGCTTATCTGTTCATCTGTTTGACTTCATTGTTTGACTACTATTGTTGTTTGGCTTCATACTATCTTCCATCTTGATCCCTACTACCATCGCTATTAGTCCCAGACTTTCACATCATTACATACTTGACTATGGCTTGTTTAGGTAGTTTATCTTCGCTGCATATCAATTAGGTTGTTTCGGTGTTTGTCTTTGAAACTTCCAAGTTTTGAAGACTTTCATAAAATCGCCTATTCACCCCCTCTAGTCGATACTAGCACTTTCAATTGGTATCGAGCAAGGTACTCCTTGTTACGTGTGATTCGTTTAACCACCTGGAGTTTCAGCTATGTCGACCGCAGGATTGAGGAACATCTCGTGTCCCACCTTTGACGGTCATGAGTATCCCCGATGGAAGGCCATGATGAAGAAGCTTCTCATGTCCAAGGATAGCGAACTATGGACCGTCACTGAGATTGGACTCACTGATCTATGCAAGATGGCAGAAGCTGATGACATTCGCATGTACACTCTATTGAACCTCACAGCAAAGGACGTCATCTTCTGTCATCTGTCCCGAAATCAGTTCAGGAATGTTATGCACCTCAATCACGCGAAGCTAATCTGGGACCGGCTTTCTGATGTATACGAAGGTCATCGCACTCGTCATGATCAGCCGTTTGAGGACTACAAGGAATCTCTCAAGAAAATGACCTTTACACCTGAACCATCATCATCCTCATCATGCCACATGGCAAGGGGTGACAAGGTAACTGAATGTTATCTCTCTGAATCCAATGATGATGAATCAGGTGAGGAATTTGGGCCCAGTTATGATAAGCTTGCTTCCCTTGCCACTAAACAACAAAGAATCTTGGAAAAGGTTCAAGACATGCTTAGTAAGAGCGATGATATGTTGGGTGCTGAAATGGATCAGTCAAAGGCTTTGGCTGATAGTTGTTGACATCGGATTTTGGCAAGGTACAAAAGGCAAGTAAGATGGCCTCAAGTGAAAGAGTTTCCAGCATGCAAAGTTTCAGGTCGACGAGTGGAATAACTTTGATGTTTAATTTATCGCCATTCGACTTTTTATCGGTGGCCGAAGTTGCACTCCGAGTGACAAAATTCAAACATTCCGAGTGGTTTTCGGCCAATCTGTCCTTCAAGACGACCTCGGATGGAGGAGTATTCTAAAGGAATTGTCTTCGTCTCGTCGAGGCAATCGATTTTGATATATAAATCATCTCAATCCGAGTTCATATGCAAAAGTTAGAGGCAATACACTGCAGGCCGAAGCTGAGTGGAAATCTGGCGCAAAGTACCAGACGCCATGTCTGGTGGGTCGCGCGAGCAATTAGGCCCTTAAGAAGTCCTTGAGTCGAAAAACCTTCAACAGGAAAAAGTTTCTTCTCGTCGAGCCGATCGATTTTCATATATAATTCGTCTCAATCCGAGGTTGTATGAGACTTGGGGAGACAAATCAAGATCAGGCTATGTTTTTGGTCGAGTGAAAGCTTACCATCCGAGTGAAAACTCACCGGTCGAGTGAAAACCTACCGATCGAGTCACCGGTCGAGTGAAAACCTGCCGATTGAGTCACCGGTCGAGTGAAAATCTACCGATCGAGTCCAAGGTCGAGTGGAAACCTACCGATCGAGTCACCGGTCGAGTAAAAATTTACAGATCGAGTCCAAGGTCGAGTGAAAACCTACCGATCGAGTAAAAGGTCGAGTGGAAACCTACCGATCGAGTAAAAGGTCGAGTGAAAACCTACCGATCGAGTAAAAGGTCGAGTGAAAACCTACCGATTGATTGTCTTCCGAGTGAAAATATAATCATCCGAGTGAAAAGTCGGTCGAACCATCCGAGTGAAAGACTCTAAAATCCGAGTGGATGAGCTCAAACCGAGTGAAACTGAACATGTGCCCAAAAGTTTATCAAGATGATCTCGGATGAAAAAGTGTTCAATACAGAAGTTGTGCGATCGTCAAGATGGTAAACTTTGCTTTTGGAGTCATCGTCATCCGAGATAGTATATGGCCTGCAAATTCACTACAAGACTCGGATAATTCAGTCTACCGCAAGACCGAGTCCGACCGAAGGTAAAGATGACCTCGAAAAGTATTCAAGATGGCCTTATTTGAAAAAGTGATCAACATGAGAGAGTTGTTCAGATCGCCGAGGCGCACAAGTTTGATATTTGGGCCGTCTTGATCGGAGGTCATATGGAGGCTGGGCGGCTGCACAAGAAGGAAGACATGAAGTTGGGCCAGATTCAGATCGATCCGAGTTGGAATAGAACTAGGACTCTAGGACGCGAATTGATGTAATTTTTCTTGTAAGGAAAGCCTAGATGAATCCTTTAATTGTACGGGAAGTCCAGCCGCCTCTTACATATGTTGGGGGTGACGGCCGATTGAACAACACACAATCGAACAAATCAATATACTACTTTTTCTGTCTACTTTTTATCTCTCCACCGCTTTTCTCTCTCGTTCTTCGCTGTTCTTCGTGTTTGAGAGCTGCGAATCCCGAGGCTCTAGGGGCGAGCGATCGACCTAGGGCAGCCCATAGCCGCCGCAATCCTCGACGGGTCCCTCCGGGTGTCGCGGGTTTCGGTCTGCAAAAGCACCCGCCGACCGCTTGCGTGATCGCTATTGTCGGTCGGGTCTCCTTCGACGTGAGCTGCGGTGCATCACCCCGGCCGAGGGTACACGTGGACGTGTTCGTGTGTCAACACACTTTTGGCGACTACCGGGGAACGAAGATCAATCATCATCATCCACCATGTCCGATCTTCCCAAGCCATCGAGGTAGACGCCGATAACATCATTAAGCCCAGTCTTGATGAGATATCGCCGATCATCGCCAAGTCTATGAGGAGTACAAGAAGGCGCGAGGAGAAGGACTTGCAGGAGTTCCTTGCAAAGTTCAAGAAGGATCGCCAAGGCAACATCACTCCGATTGAAGAAATCAAGTTCCCACCTTTGCAAGCCAAGGTGTTAAACCCTCTGTAGTCTTGCCTTTTCTCCGAAAGTGGGCTGAGATTGAAAGTCGTATTGCTGATGGTAACAATCTAGTCTATCAAACTTTCATAGAAAATACTAATGCTCGTAAGAATACATATCAATCGACTAGTGGTAATGATGGTGTAGCTGCTAGTGTGCAAAACCCTAATCTGGCTTTACCTATCTCATCGGCGCCTCCGTGCCGATGACTTATTATCCTACCCAAACAAATCAGATTGTGGCTGCACCCATTAATCCTATTATGAGCATGCCAGGTTCGGTGGCAACGCCGAACCCAACCTTACCTACAGCTACAACCACTCGACCACTAGCAAATTATGGGTCGACATACCTGCCACAATTCCTACCTACAGCTAGTAACCCTACTCCTCCTATGCCACTGCCACCAGCTTCATCGTCTACTATGGATGATGGTTTAGCTAATCTTAGAGAGGAGATGGCTAAGATGCTTCGAGAGAATTTTGGAGTTGAGTTACCTCGGAATCGGATTTACCAAAAGCCGTACCCCGAGTACTTTGATGCCATCCAGTGCCCTCCAGGATATAAAATTCCAGATTTTGTTAAGTTTAATGGAGAAGGCACAAAAACCACATGGGAGCATGTTAGTCAATACTTAGCACAATTGGGTGAGGCAGGCTCACTAAATGAGTTGAAAGTGCGTTTATTTCCTTTGTCATTGACTGGTACCGCATTTTCATGGTTTTCTTCTTTGCCACATGGTTCCTTTCGAGTTTGGTCGCAGCTAGAGCAGAAATTTCATGATCACTTTTATAGCGGTGACAATGAACTCAAGTTGTCACATCTAACATCGGTTAAACAGAAGCATGATGAATCGGTCTTCGATTACGTCAAAAGATTCAGAGAAACGAAAAACCGGTGTTTTAGTTTGGTGATAACCGAGAGAGACTTGGCAGACCTAGTGCTGAGTGGTTTGAGAACTCCCATTAGAGAGAAGCTAGAAGGCTATGAGTTCTTAAATATTAACCAAGTCTTACAAAGGGCTTTGGCTCAGAAAGCCAAGCAAAGATCTCAATCTCCTGTACCGCTGAACCAAAGTATGACATCTTTGGTAAGCGGTATGACTTATGTCGCCCACATCTCTTGTGTTCTACTGCGTGCATATGACATCTCATAAAACCTGGCTCACGATACCACTATTGGGGAGCGTAGTAATTTCAAAAATTCCTACGCACGCAAGATCATGGTGATGGCATATAGCGAGAGGAGAAATATTGTCCGTACCCTTGTGACCGTGGCGAGCGTTATGACACAGCGGTTGATATAGTAAATGCGTCTTCATGATCGACCGATCAAGTACACCGAGCGTCACGGCACCTCCGAGTTCAGCACACGTTAAACTCGATGGCGATCCAGGACTCCGATCCGGAAACGCCGAGGATGAGTTAAAATCGACGCGGCGGTGTGGTAGCGATGATGATGTTCTACGGCGAGGGCTTAGCCTAAACTCCTGACGATATGACCGGGTGGAATATGGTGGAGGGGGACCGCTGCGGCTAAGGAATGATCCGTAGATCAACTTGTGTGTTCTGGGTGCCTGCCCCGTATATAAAAAGGAGCAAGGGAGGGGTGGCGGCCTAGGAGGCGCGCAAGGAGGAGTCCTACTCCATCGAGGTAATTCCCCCTTCAAGTAGTAGAGAGGTCGAGGAAGGGAAGAGAGAGGAAGGAGGAGGCAGCCCTCCTAGTCAGTCGGACTAGGCCTTGAAGCGTAACCTCTACTCTCTCTTTCCCCTAAAGCCCAATAGGCCCATATACTCCCGCGATTCCGTAACTCTCGGTACTCCGAAAAATACCGAATCACTCGGAACCTTTCCGAACTCGAATATAGTGGTCAATATATCGATCTTGGCGTCTCGACCATTTCAAGACTCCTCGTCATGTCCCGGATCTCATCACGGGACTCCGGACTCCTTGGTACATCAAAACTCATAAACTCATAATATAACTATCATCCGTAACATTAGCGTCACGGACCCTACGGGTTCGAGAACTATGTAGACATGACCTAGAACTATTTTGGTCAATAACCAATAGCGGAACACTGGATGCTCATATTGGCTCCTACATATTCTCGAAGATCTTTATCGTCAAACCGCATAACAACATCGTTGTTCCCTTTGTCATCGGTATGTTACTTGCAGAATTCGATCATCGGTATCAATACCTAGTTCAATCTCGTTCTGGAAATCTCTTTACTTTCGTTACGTAATGCATCATCCAACTAACTCATTAGTCACATTGCTTGCAAGGCTTATAGTGATGTGCATTACGAGGGCGAAGATACCTCTCAAGCAATGGATGACAAAACCTAATCTCAAAATCGTAACCCAACATGTACCTTTGGAGACACCTTAGTACTCCTTTATAATCACCCGATTCGTTGTGACATTAGGTAGCACCCAAAGTGTTTCTCCGATGCGGAAGTTGCATAATCTCATAGTTCTGAGGAACATGTATAAGTCATGAAGAAAGCAATAGCAATATACTAAACAATCAAGTGCTAGGCTAGCGGAATGGGTCATGTCAATCATATCATTCTCCTAATGATGTGATCCCGTTAATCAAATGACAACTCTTTTGTCCATGGCTGGAAACATAACCATCTTTGATAAGCGAGCTAGTCAAGTAGAGGCATACTAGTGACACTATGTTTGTCTATGTATTCACACATGTATTATGTTTCGGTTAATACAATTCTAGCATGAATAATAAACATTTATCATGATATAAGGAAATAAATAATAACTTTATTATTGCCTCTAGGGCATATTTCCTTCACCACATGCGCTCGATTTATGCACTTAAAACCACGACCATCCTCCACGTACAACTTGAGCATGGCAGCCATAATGTCATGCTTAATAATCAATTCTCCATGATAGAAATCTCCTAAAAAATCCAGGACCGCCGCTCCGTCACGGTGGTAGGTCCTTGATCATGCTCCACACCTCCTTCTGCTGTGAGTATTTCGTCGCAGTCAAATAGATCTAGCCTCTCCAATTCCATGAAGTCTAGATCAATATCAGCGCTCTAGCATGTGTGTGTCCCATGAGTGTTTCGTATGCTTAGTAACAGTCCACCAATCCTCCTTGGTTCATGATAATCTCATTATTGTGCTTGATATGAGGATGTAGTTCTTAGACCACCTCACGTTTGGCCTTTGCTTGAAAAGCTTAGTTTGTGTCCCTCTGAATCCACCTAATTCTAGAAACATGCCATGCAATAGATGCGTTCGAGGATCTAAACCTAGCAAGAATAATTTCAACTTCCTATGTAGCCTTGCTCCTCCATCGTCAAGGCACGGACCTCCATGACTTGGTGAATCTATAGATCACATAGTTAGCAACTACCATATGAATCTTGATGTTCCCGGACTTTCTTTGGCCCCATGCTTGAATGGGCCAAAGATAACCTCATCATAGACCCAAGCATCCGCGTAAGCAGTTGAAACTCTCAACTTCAGCCAAAAAAGCTCGGCGAAATCTTCTCTTGGGGCGGAGCGAGCCGAGGTGGAGAGTGCGATGGTGGCAGATATGTTGGTGGAAGCGCTGGAGGAGGTAGTCAGGTATTGATCTCCAAATCAATGGACACAAGTGCCGATCAATCTTAGTCATCATAAGCGAATCTCTCTCGTTGACCAAGTAAACCTCCTTGGTGCATATACAACTCCTTAAGCTCATTCATTTCCACAAAGTCCTAAACTTCCTCATGGTGTATCGGTGCGGGTTATTGTTGTTCTTTTAGTCCGCTCGAAGAATCATGTTAAAGTCCTTGAGGACCATCCGGGGCCTGACAGCTAGCCCACATGGCGTAGATCAAGGAGAAACTAGGCCATGGGCCCCTCCCTTGGACCATAGACAACGATAATCCACCATGCATGTGGATCCATCCTTATTATGCACCTCGCCCATGATGAAGTTAGAATTTGTAGAGATATTCTGAACCTCAAGCACCGTTGTGTTCCAAGCAATGAGAATGCCACTACAAGTCTCCAATGCCAACAAATAGTCAAAACCATCTAAAGATGGCACGCAACATTGCATTACAATAAAAGGATCAATGACATCAAGTTTTGTCTCTTGGAGACACAATATTCTTAGCTTGCGTTGCTTTGGCGCTAGCGGTGGGAGGTGCTCGTTTAGAGCCTCTCGTGGCCCTCTATGACGTGAAGGGTTCCGCATCCGGCCTCAGAGTGTATTGAACCTCCTTGAGCAATGGTGGCGCTTGAGCTTCTTCACAAGATAGTTGCAAAACCACTTGAGCTTGTGGAACACAATAGCTTCCTATGGAGTCATGCCACGATGCATGGTGATGCAGAAAGTTGCATGTCCAAACCCATGTCTCAAATTGCCTCCTTCCCTGGTATGCCAACATCCACCACTTGTCCCTCGGCGACTTGGTCCTCCAAGCCCGTGTGATCGATCGATCCATCACGCGGGGAAGGATCAACACCTACAGCTGTTAGGATTGCCTTGAGTTCAGCAACACCCAGCGGCGGGGCTGCCCGTCATCACCGTGTGCCCTTCTCCTACACCCCAACTTCCGGTCGGGATCCGGTGCAACTAATTCTCGTGCCCTCCATGTGGCCCCTACTCTCAGTTAGGGCCACCATAGCATCCATGACCATTACCTCGGGTCTTTTATTGGGGATCGAATCACCACCGAGCTGCCGGCACTTTGTGCCCGCGTCCCTGTCCCCCATCCATCGATGGGGGGTCCCATCAGCTCTGCATGATTTGAGGCAGCGATTGCCCTATCAATGATTAGCTCTGATTCTTAGCTTCCGCCGATCCGGGCAGCGATCACCCTCTCAATGATTAGCTCTGATTATCAGCCACCACCGTTCCTCTAATTCGACCAATCAGGCCATCTCCTTGCCCCCATCTAGATCAACCCATGTCGAAGTGGCCTTTGGCGGCGGTCCTCCTCGGTGTGTCAGCAGGGGCGTCAGGCAATTCACAGCACCCTCGATTCAAAATTTGAGCGGAGCACCCTCCCTTGAACTGGTTTGTAGACTTGAAGGCTGCTCCAACTTCATTGGTCGGGTTCTCCTTGTCCTTCTTGAGTTGCTTGACTTCGATTGGCTTCGAGATGGCGGTCTTGACTTCATGTTCTCCTCTTCCAACTTGCCAACTAAAGCCAGCTTCTTGTCCATAGCGTTGTCTTCTCCGTGCTTCCTTACAGCGGCAAAAGTCTGGTACTTCTTCTCCAAAGCTTCATTCTCTCTAAAAGCAACACTCTTTAGATGAGCACGAAGTTGGCGGTTTCACTCGCACATCTGCTTGTGTGAAGTCACTTTCGGTTGAAAATGAAAGAAAAAACAATGAAAGACCACGAGCTACTAGGTGGGAAAGAGTCGATTGGTTACCTCCATGATGCGTTTCTTCTTGGCAGTCTTGAGGTTCTTCTTCTGCGAGTTCAAGATCAAGTTCAACACTAATATGCTTCTTCTTTAACTTGGAAAGCCGAGCTCCAAGATCACAAGACATTTGATCGTGAGAGAGATATATCGGTCGGCGAAATAAGAGACAATGGCGGTGAAAAGTTACTCTAAGACTCTGTCGAATCAAATATTCAACGATAGTCTCGGGACTACACCAGTGGGTGCACTAGCATGCTTGGTTTAGATCAACACTCAGCATGGTCTACAACCGCAGTCAAAAAAGTAGATTCTTAGACCTCGACCGTGCGGTGATCGGCAGTGATCTCGGGGACCACCCGATGGGTGCACTCGGCGTGCCCCCAGTGGGACGAATACTAAGACTCGGCATGAGTCAAGTGGCGCCACCCAGTGGGTGATCGGATATAAACAACATTCAAAAGTTCATTCGGAGTTCAGCCTTAACATTGAGTGCAGGCGGTCTTGGCATTATAGGCTACAGAATGGCCTCATGCATCACTTTCACCTGCTCCATAACAAGGTTCACTGGCGAAGAGCCTCCTGGCAGCACTTGGTGAATCATCGAGTCTGTATGCAGCAAAGCGATGGCTCCAAGGTGGCCAAAGCGATTCTTGGGTCGGATCGTGGAGTTGCAAAGCGGCGGCCGGGGCGGTCGACCCGACGGATGATCGGTCGTCGGCGGTTAGCGAATGTAGCGTTAGGTCGAACCGGATCTCGGGCATTTCGGCACCGCCTCTAACACCGTCGTCGTGAGGACTTGAACTAAGCTCTCTCCTTGAGGCCCCGCCTCTCCCCTCCTCCCTATTGAGCGCTTCTTCTTCTTCATCATCGGAAATGCGAAGATGTCGTGGAGCCTGGCAGCAAAACATCGGAAATTCAGCCGACCGATAACTCAATCGACTAATTAGTTACAGTCGAACAGATTTATCAGCTCGGGAGGTGGCATCGTCGGTCTCCTCGTCTCCTAGGGCTTTGTCGATATCCATATCGATCGCGGAAGGTTGGGCTAGAAAGATACATGATCCATTTGGTGAGCGAAGCTTGTCATCTAAATAAATGCAAGATACTCAACTGAAGCAGCGAGGGCGTCCATCTTGATCCACGGCAAAGTCTTCAGTCTTTGGAGGAGCAACCTTGGGCTGCTTGGTGACCTTCTCTGTCGGCTCGGTCGATGTCAAGTCTTCGCGTGTGGGTACGGAGCCCGTTCTTTACATGCCGCCCGCCGGGTCATGGTGTTCTTGGATCGGCGAGAAACGCGGCGGTGAGTCGACCTTCCTCATCATCAGACTCCTTGCTTTCCTCCTCCTCGTCGTCATCAAGATTCCCATTCGCTGCTCTCCTCTGCTGTTTGGCCTCTCCCTCCTGGTCTGCTCTAGAACTTGTTCACCGTTGGGCATTGATACATGTCGTAAAAATCTACAAAGCGAAAGTCGAGTGAAAGTCGATCGAGCTCAAGAGCGATCGGAATGTACATGCAAGTCGGAATAAGAACATACCTTGTCGGGCTG
This sequence comes from Aegilops speltoides, assembly GCA_021437245.1. Taxonomy (NCBI): domain Eukaryota; kingdom Viridiplantae; phylum Streptophyta; class Magnoliopsida; order Poales; family Poaceae; genus Aegilops; species Aegilops speltoides. Next base: position 31,178 of record JAHHZJ010001609.1, read on the forward strand.
ATTATGCGTCCTTGAAGGGATGACTCTCTGCTCCTCTGAGGGTTGTCCTAGTTGCTGTGATGCTCTTCAACCACATGGCCATGGTCTTGGCACTTCCTCTAAATGAACAGCGGTGTCATCGGACCCGAATACAACCACATGGGATGGTCATGGGCTGAGCAAGCTGGATCGTCGGCGAGAATACTTCCAGCGGTCCATGCGGTGACACCCTCATGTCAGTTGGACCACTTTCTCAACCAACATCTTCGTCTCCACGTTCTCGGCGGCAGTCACTTTTAGTGAGGAAGGAGTCTAGACACGGTCAAAAGTGAAGTGGGAAGGCGGTCGACCTAGAGTTGGGAGGTCTGGCGGTAGCTGGTCATTGCCAGCCCTAACGGTCGAGGGAGAGTCATGGAAGGAAGGAACTCCTCTGCCTCTTTTGGATACCCAAACCCACACACATCTGGATGACATGGGTCTTGAGTCTGCGTTTTCTTTCTTCACGCGGAGCGGATGGTGAAAATATGTTTGAAAAAAAGGCAATGCGGTCTACCACTGATGCGTCTCAGCGTATCTATAATTTTGATTGTTCCATGCTATTATATTACCCTTTTAGATGTTTATGGGCTTTATTTTACACATTTATATCATTTTTGGGTCTAACCTACTAGCAGGAGCCCATATATGCTGTTTTTTGCCTATTTGATATTTGAAGAAAAGGAATATCAAGCGGAGTCCAAGCGGAATGAAACCGAGGCGTGATTTTTGGAGCGAGCGTGATCGAGACTTGGAGTGCAAGTCAAGCCAGCGAGGCTCCCACGAGATAGGCCCCCCACAAAGCGCGCCCCTATCTCGAGGCCCTCGGCGACCACCGATATACTTCTTCCTCCTATATACATACCCGAAAACATCCGGGAGCACCACGAAACACAATCCCCACCGTAACCTATACGTATCCATGAGACATCTTGGAGCCTTCGCGACTTTCTGAGGAGGAATCGACCATGGAGGCTTCTACATCAACATCCTTGCCCTCCGATGAGTTGTGAGCAGTTTACCACAGACCTACGGTTCCCACGATTATTAGCTAGATGGCTTCTTCTCTGTTTTGGATCTCAATACAATGTTCTCCCTCTCTTGTGAGATCTATTCGATGTAAACTCTTTTTGCGGTGTGTTTAGAGATCCGATGAATTGTAGGTTTATGATCAAGTTTATCTATGAATAATATTTGAATCTTCTCTGAATTCTTTTATGTATGATTGAGTTATCTTTGCAAGTCTCTTGAATTATCAGTTTGGTTTGGCCTACTAGATTGATCTTTCTTGCCATGGGAGAAGTGCTTAGCTTTGGGTTCAATCTTGCGGTGTCCTTGATGTGAAAGGGTTGCAAGGCATGTAATGTATTGTTGCCATCGAGGATAACAAGATGGGGTTTATATCATATTGCTTGAGTTTATCCTCTACATCATGTCATCTTGCTTAATGTGTTACTCTGTTCTTGAACTTAATACTCTATATTGAGGCGAGGTCGGTCGATGTGTGGAGTAATAGTAGTAGATGCGGGCAGAATCGGTCTACTTGTTATGGACGTGATGCCTATATACATGATCATGCCTAGATAATCTCATAATTATCGCTTTTCTATCAATTGCTCCATGATAATTTGTTCACCCACCGTAATACTTATGCTATCTTGAGAGAAGCCACTAGTGAAACCTATGGCCCCGGGTCTATCTCTTATCATATTTGCTTTCAATCTACCTTTATTTGCATCTTTACTTTTTGCATCTATATTATAAAATACCAAAAATATATTTATCTTATCATACTATCTTTATTAGATCTCACTTTAAAGTGGCCGTGAAGGATTGACAACCCCTTTATTGCGTTGGTTGCGAGTTCTCGGTTGTTGTGTAGGTCGTGGGAATTTTGAGAGCCTCCTCTTGGATTGATCTGTGGTTCTCAAAAACTGAGGAAATACTTACGCTACTATCGCTGCATCACCCTCTCCTCTTGAGAAAAACCAGCATAAGCTCAAGTCATAGCAAGAAGGATTTACGGCACCGTTGCGAGAGGTCTTCGCTCAAGTCAAGACATACCAAGTACCCATCACAAACCATCTCCTCGCATTTACATTATTTGCCATTTGCCTCTCGTTTTCCTCTCCCCACTTCACCCTTGCCGTTTTATTCACCCTCTCTTTCCCAATCTCCACCTCTCTTTTTAAGCTTGCCTTTTTGGTTTGCCCGTGTGTTAGTTCATCTACCTTGTCGTTATGGCTAGTCCTCCTATCCTTATTCTCTACCAGAACAAGAAATTCTCAATTTTAAGCAAAGGGAGGAGCAAATTTAAAGATGCTTGGCATAGAATTTGCAATGCTCAATGTAAATCTTCTGAAGCTTTCCACTTCCGTTCTTCTCTGCAATTTTATGTAGGCATTACTCCTTGGAATAGATGTGTTCTTGATATTACTCTGGGAGGTGATTTCTTGAGTAGCCATAGGTTTGATGCTTATAATGCTATGTTAGATTTGTTTGGCCCACCACCTCTTTTGGTCAATGGAACTGTTTTAACTCTAGAACACGTTATCTAGCTTGAGATTATTGAAAATAAAATTGCCTTTGAGTTGATTGAAAATTTGGATAAAAGATTCATAATCACATTACCCAATTTTGATCTAGGGTTGGAGTTACTTTGAAAAATCTTAAGGAAAAAGAACCTATAGTCAATGAAAAAAGAGATAGACTAGACTCTGCTAGAATCGGTAAACTTGATGATATCATTAAAAACTTAGGTTCGCGTTTTCCCCATGAAAAACTCTCCAAAACCCCTACTAAAACTGCCAAGTTTATTTATGTTCCTAAAAATAAGAATTGAATCTTCTAAGGAGATCACGGATCTCAAATACATAAGTGTTCTTCCCAATTGTCTCTCTATTGTTAAGGAACCTTTTGCTGCCAATGAATTTCTTGAATTTTTACCTAAAGGTTTAGCCATTGCTAAAGGAGAAATCCTAGAGATCACAAGCTCTCTATTGATGAATTTAGTGCCAAGGGCACTTTCGTTAGATCTATCTTAGCTTTTATGCCTAGTGAGGCGTTAAGCGATAGCGCTAGTTGAGAGGCAACCCAATTTTCTTTATGTTTTTTGTTTTGCTCCTGTTTAGTAATAAATCTTGCATCTACCTTATGTTTAGATGTGTTTTATCTTTTAATTAGTGTTTGTGCCAAGTAGAACCTATAGGATAACCTCGATGATAGTTGATTTGATTCTGCTGAAAACAGAAACTTTCGCGCCGCGAATATAATTTTGTTAAATCACAGAAACGTGATTTTGCGTTGATCTTTTGCTGCTCTTCAATAAACAAATTGTCCAGGACCTCCTATTTTGGTAGGATTTTTAGAGTTCGAAGTTTGCGTTAGTTACAGATTGCTACAGACTGTTCTGTTTTTGACAGATTCTGTTTTTTGTGTTGTTTGCTTATTTCAATGCATCTATGGCTAGTAAATTAGTTTATAAACCATAAAGTTGGAATACAGTAAGTTTAACACCAAATTAAATAAATAATGAGTTCATTGCAGTACCTTATGTGGTGGTTTTTCTTTCACTACGGAGCTTATAAGATTTCTGTTGAGTTTTGTGTTGTGAAGTTTTCAAGTTTTGGTAAAGCTTTTATGGACTATGGAATAAAGGGTGGCAAGAGCCTAAGCTTGGGGATGCCCAAAACCCCAAGATATTCAAGTAGCCAAAAGCCTATGCTTGGGGATGCCAGGAAGGCATTGGGAGAAGCCAATTTGATTAGAATTTGCTAGAATACTATATGTGCTTCACTTATATCTTTTGAGCTTGATAGTTTTGCTCTAGTGCTTCACTTATATCTTTTGAAACACGGTGGTGTCTTAATTTTGAAGAAATTACTAGTCTCTCATGCTTCATTAAATTATTTTGATATTCTTTTATAACAGCATGGTATTAGCTATGGTCATAAAGTTGGTCCTAGAATGATGAGCATCCAAGTTGGGTATAATAAAAACTATCATAGAAAGTGAATTGGATGCTATGATCAATTTGATACTCGATAATTTTTTTGACATATAGGTAGTGATATTAAAAGTCATGCAAGTTGGGTGATTATGAATTTAAAGAATGCTTGTGTTGAAGTTAGCAAGTCCATAGCATGCGATATGGTTAAAGTTGTGTAACAAATTTGAAACATGTGTGCACGGCTTGTGCATCCTTACATCCCCTAGAGACTTGCGTAGTACTTTTTGATGACTTCTAAATTTTGCAATAATTATATGAGTTCTTTTGACTAATGTTGAGTCCATGGATTATCGCACTTTTACCTTTCCGCCTTTGCTAGCCTCTTGATGCATGCATTGCCCTTTCTCACCTTGAGAGTTGGTGCAAACTTCGTCGGTGCATCAAACCCGTGATCGATCGCTTCTATCACATAAACCTCCTATATCTTCCTCAAAACAGCCACCATACCTACCTATTATGGCATTTCCATAGCCATTCGAGATATATTGCCATGCAACTTTCCGTTCAGCTCATCATCATCATGACATACTTTACTTTTGTCATATTGCCATTGCATGATCATGTAGTTGACATCGTATTTGTGGCAAAGCCACCATGCATTTTCATACATGTCACTCTTGATTCATTCCACCATCCATTACATAGGCTTATTCATAGTCATATCTTGTTCTAGTTTGAGTTGTAATTCTTTTGTTGTAATCAATAGAAGTGTGATGATCATCATTATTAGAACATTGAAAGAAAAAAAGAAAAAAAAAATAAGAAAGGCCAAAAAAAAGGCCAAAAAAAAAAAGAAAAAGAAAAAGAAAGAAAATAAATAAAAAAGGCGATGTTACTATCTATTTTTCCAGTGCTTCAAAAGTAGCACCTTGTTCTTCATATAGTGAGTCTCATAAGTTGTCTTTTTCATACTAGTAGAATTTTTCATTATAGAACTTGTCTTGTATATTCCTATGATGGGCTTCCTCAAATGCCCTAGGTCTTCTTGAGCAAGCAAGTTGGATGCACACCCACTAGTTTTCTTTATTGAGCATTCATTTATAGCTCTAGTGCATCCGTTGCATGGCAGTCCCTACTCCTCATGTTGACATCAATTGATGGGCATCTCCATATCCGTTGATTATCCTCGTCGATGTAAGACTTTCTCCTTTTTTGTCTTCTCCAAACAGTCCCCATCATCATATTCTATTCCACCCATAGTGGTATATCCATAGCTCACGCTCATGTATTGCGTGAAGGTTGAAAAAGTTTGAGATTATTGAAGTATGAAACAATTGCTTGGCTTGTCATCGGGGTATAGAAGTTGGAACATCTTTGTGACGAAAAAGAAGCATAGCCTAACTATATGATTTTGTAGGGATGAACTTTCTTTTGCCATGTTATTTTGAGAGACATGATTACATTGATTAGTATGTGTAAGTGCATCTAGTGCCACCTAGTTGGTTTTGGAGTATTGTGACAAAGTTGGTTGAGGACTAATGCGTTTGTGAAATGCGAGGATAGCTTGAGTTGTGTCCCTCATTGATTTGGTTTACCTACGGAGATGACCCTAAAAATGTATGAAGACATTGAAGACAATGGTGGTATGAGAAGATATTAGTATTGAAGACTATGACATGAGAAGACATTGCGTGAAGACTTTGGAGTCACGAAGATTGTGTGTTTTATTGTTTCCTTTTCTTCTTTGTTGAGTCATAGGAACCACCGTCTTAAGTGGGGTCCAAGTGAACTAAGTCAGTGGTAGAAGTGATGCTCAACCCAAATCCTATGTCTTGAGCAAAAGACAATGAGAGCAAATCTTATCAGAGTGGATGAGTCAACTTTGTAGCCCAAGTAAAGTTGCGCGTGTGTTTGAAATCGACCGTTGGAACGTGTCGGCTCCTTAGTGACCAAGGTCATTTTGGACAAATCAGGTCGGGTTGCCTAGTGGCTATAAATAGCCACCCCTACACCATAAATTGGTGGCTGCTTTCGGAGTTTGTGCGGCTTTTGTCGTTTGAGAGCAACCCACCTCGAAGCATTTGAGAGAGAAATCCTTGAGGACAAAGCCCAAACACCCGGAGCCAAAGTGTTAGGCATCCTTGAAGTCTTTACATGCTGTATGTGAAGACTTATTACACTTGAGGGTGTGAATCCTCCGCCGGTTAGGCATCGCGTTTTGAGCATCAAAGTCATTGTGGATTGCGGTGAGAGAAATGCTGAAGGTTTGAAGTCTCCTTGAAGACTTACCAAAGTGATTGGGCGAAATGGGTGTCCTTAGCTCAAGGGAATAAGGTGAAGACACGGTCTTGAGTTAAATCTCAGCCTCCTAACCAGGGCGTACAATTTTCCATGACAGGCAAGGCCTGGTCCAACAAATCATGTGTCTTGACAAGCAACTGTTCTATCTCTTCAAACCTTACTTAAGTTTGTCTTCATGAAGTCATTGTATCTGTTCATCTGTTTGACTTCATTGTTTGACTACTATTGTTGTTTGGCTTCATACTATCTTCCATCTTGATCCCTACTACCTTCACTATTAGTCTGGCTTTCACATCATTACATACTTGACTATGGCTTGTTTAGGGTAGTTTATCTTCATGCATATCAATTAGGTTGTTTACGGTGTTTGTCTTTGAAACTTCCAAGTTTTGAAGACTTTCATAAAATCGCCTATTCACCCCCTCTAGTCGATACTAGCACTTTCAATTGGTATCGAGCAAGGTACTCCTTGTTACGTGTGATTGGTTTAACCACAGGAGTTTCAGCTATGTAAATTGCGAGTTGAGGAACATCTCGTGTCCCACCTTTGGCGGTCATGAGTATCCCGATGGAAGGCCATGATGAAGAAGCTTCTCATGTCCAAGGATAGCGAACTATGGACCGTCAGATTGGACTCAGCGATCTATGCAAGATGGCGAAAGCATGACGACCATGTACACTCTATTGAACCTCCTGACCAAGGGCGTCATCTTACGTCATCTGTCCGAAATCAGTTGAGAATGTTATACCTCAATCACTTGTGAAGCTAATCAGGACCGGCTTTACGATGTATCACGAAGGTCATCGCTTTCGTCATGATCGCCGTTTGAGGACTACAAGGAATCTCTCAAGAAAATGACCTTTACACAGAACCATCATCATCCTCATCATGCCACATGGCAAGGGGTGACAAAAGGTAAGCCGAATGTTATCTCTACGAATCAATGATGATGAATCGGTGAAATTCAGGGATTATGATAAGCTTGCTTCTTGCCACTAAACAACAAGAATCTTGGAAAGGTTCAAGACATGCTTAATGGAAGCGATGATATGTTGGGTCTTTGAAATGGATCAGTCAAAGGCTTTGGTCGATAGTTGTTGACATCGGTTTTGGCAAGGTACAAAAGGCAAGTAAGATGGCCTCAAGTGAAAGAGTTTCAGCATGCAAAGTTTCAGGTCGGCGAGTGGAATAACTTTGATGTTTAATTTATCGCCATTCGACTTTTCTCGTGGCGAAGTTGCACTCCGGTGACAAAATTCAAACATTCAGTGGTTTCGGCCAATCTGTCTTCAAGACGACCTCGGATGGAGGTATTCTAAAGGTGTCTTCGTCTCGTCGAGGCAATCGATTTTGATATATAAATCATCTCAATCCGAGTTCATATGCAAAAGTTAGAGCAATACTTGCAGGCCGAAGTGAGTGGAAATCTGGCGCAAGTACCGGACGCCATATGCGGTGGGTCGTATGAAACAATTAGGCCCTAAGTCAGCAGTCGAAAAACCTTCAACGGAAAAGTTTCTTCTCGTCGAGGCGATCGATTTTCATATATAATTCGTCTCAATCCGGTTGTATGAGACTTGGGGAACAAATCAAAGATCAGGCTATGTTTTGGTCGGTGAAAGCTTACCATCCGGTGAAAACTCACGGTCGTGAAAACCTACCGATCGAGTCACGGTCAGTGAAAACCTGCCGATTGAGTCGGTCGAGTGAAAATCTACGATCGAGTCAAGGTCGAGTGAAACCTACGATCGAGTCACGGTCGAGTAAAAATTCTGGTCGAGTCAAGGTCGGTGAAAACCTACCGTCGAGTAAAGGTGAGTGGAAACCTACCGTCGAGTAAAGGTCGGTGAAAACCTACCGATCGAGTAAAGGTCGAGTGAAAACCTCTGATTGATTGTCTTCGGTGAAATAATCATCCAGTGAAAAGTCGGTCGAACCATCAGTGAAAGACTCTAAAATCCGAGTGGATGAGCTCAAATCCGGTGAAACTGAACATGTGCCCAAAAGTTTATCAAGATGATCTCGGATGAAAAAGTGTTCAATACAGAAGTTGTGCGTATCGTCAAGATGGTAAACTTTGCTTTTGGAGTCATCGTCATCAGAGATAGTATATGGCCTGCAAATTCACTACAAGACTCGGATAATTGGGTCTACCATGAAAGAGAGTCCATTTGGAAGGTAAAGATGACCTCGAAAAGTATTCAAGATGGCCTTATTTGAAAAAGTGATCAACATGAGAGTTGTTATATCGTCGAAGCGCTAAGTTTGATATTTGGGCCATCTTGATCGGAGGTCATATGGAGGCTGGGCTGCACAAGAAGAAGGCGAAGTTGGGCGATTCGGGCTGGATCCAGGTTGGAATAGAACTAGGACTCTAGGGCGAATTGATGTAATTTTTCTTGTAAGGAAAGCCTAGATGAATCCTTTAATTATGCGGAAGTCCAGCCGCCTCTTATATATGTTGGGGGTGACGGCCGATTGAACAACTGTCGAACAAATCAATATACTACTTTCTGTCTACTTTTTATCTCTCCCGTTTTCTCTCTCGTTCTTCGCTGTTCTTCGTGTTTGAGCTGCGAATCGAACTCTAAAGGCGGAATCGACCTAGGGCAGCCATAGCCGCCCATAATCCTGACGGGTCCCTCCCGGTGTCTTGGGGTTTGGTCTGCAAAAGCACCCGCCGTCTTGCGTGTCCTGTTGTCGGTCGGGTCTCCTTCAACGTGAGCTGCGGTGCATCACCCCGTGTCGGTACCGTGGCGTGTTGTGTCAACACACTTTTGGCGACTCATTTGGGAGCGAAGATCAATCATCATCATCCACCATGTCCGATCTTCCCAAGCCATCGAGGTGGCGCCGATAACATCATTAAGCCAGTCTTGATGAGATATCGGCGATCATCGCCAAGTCTATGAGGAGTACAAGAAGGCGCGGAGGAAGGACTTGCAGGAGTTCCTTGCAAAGTTCAAGAAGGATCGCCAAGGCAACATCACTCCGATTGAAGAAATCAAGTTCCCTCCTTTGCAAGAAAGGTTAAACCCTCTGAAATCTTGCCTTTTCTCTGGCGGTGGGCTGAGATTGAAAGTCGTATTGCTGATGGTAACAATCTAGTCTATCAAACTTTCATAGAAAATACTAATGCTCGGAAGAATACATCTCAATCGACTAGTGGTAATGATGGTGTAGCTGCTAGTGTGCAAAACCCTAATCGGCTTTACCTATCTCGCCAGGCCTCCGTGCGATGACTTATCCTACCCAAACAAATCATTGTGGCTGCACCCATTAATCCTATTATGAGCATGCGGGTTAGGTGTAGCGCCCGAACCCAACCTTACTCTGCTACAACCACTCGACCACTAGCAAATTGTGGGTCGACACGCCACCACAATTCCTACCTCGACTAGTAACCCTACTCCTCTACCGCACCGCCACTTCATGCGTCTACTATGGATGATGGTTTAGCTAATCTTAGAGAGGAGATGGCTAAGATGCTTGAGAGAATTTTGGAGTTGAGTTACCTCGAATCGGATTTACCAAAAGCCGTGCAAGTACTTTGATGCCATCCGGTGCCCTCGAGGATATAAAATTCCAGATTTTGTTAAGTTTAATGGAGAAGGCACAAAAACCACATGGGAGAACATGTTAGTCAATACTTAGCACAATTGGGTGAGGCAGGCTCACTAAATGAGTTGAAAGTGCGTTTATTTCCTTTGTCATTAGCGGTACCGCATTTTCATGGTTTTCTTCTTTGCCACATGGTTCCATTCGAGTTTGAGTGGCAGCTAGGCAATTTTCATGATCACTTTTATAGCGGCGACAATGAACTCAAGTTGTCACATCTAACATCGGTTAAGAAAGCATGATGAATCGGTCTCCGATTCGTGAATTAGGAAAGCGAAACGGTGTTTTAGTTTGGTGATAACAGAGAGACTTAGCGAGACCTAGTCTTTGAGTGGTTTGAGAACTCCCATTAGAGAAAACTAGAAGGCTATGAGTTCTTAAATATTAGAAGTCTTACAAAGGCTTTGGCTCGGGAAAGCGCCTTGGAAGAACACGTTTAGCCAACAGCTGACAGCGCTCGTCTGAAGAACCTCGCGAGCACTCGGCGCGCCAGCAGCGAGTTCCAGGCATGTCGGCGTCAACTCTTCCGCCGACTCGGTATATCGAACCCCAATTGAATTTAGCGGTAGCAACCCGTATAGCGAGTCCATCCAGCCCTCTCGGTCGGAGCTGGCGAGGCTTGATCAGGATCGAGGATTTGCTCGGCAGCGGAGATCGAAATTCAGCCGTGTCGCGATCGCCTGGCGAATTCACGCCGATCCGTCGCTGCGAATCTGTTCGATCACTCATAGTCCCAGATCGCCTCCGGCGTGAAGGGCGAAATCAGGCGAGACCGATCGGAGACCGACACGATCGTGATGATAGGCGTCAGTGCCCACTTCCCCTCCGGGGTGGGTCTTCGCTCCTCGGCAGCAAGATGGCGTCGACTCGGTGTGGGGAGAAGAGCTCGGTCGACCCGGGAACCGAGCTTGACGCGATCCATTATCGTCGAGGGTTTGGTCGACGAAAGCAGAGCCCATAGGGTGGGCCCAGCAGAATCGCCCACAAGCAATCGGCGCCGTTTACGGTCGAGAATGTTTCAGCGAGGGCTACTCGAGCGCGGTGATTCCCCTCAATTTCAGGTTGAGCACGAGGTAAGCAAGTTCCTTTGGTGAGTCTAAGCTGAAACTTGGCTTGAGGACTACAGTGGCGGTTCAGTTTGGTGGTGGGAATGCCGAGGTGGCCATGAAGCATTTGCCCCTCATGTTGGAAGGTTACGCGAGCATGGTTGAATCAGTTACCTCCTAGCAGCATTTACTCTTGGGAAGATCTGTCCGAGTGTTAAATCGAGAACATTTGAAGGAACTTACAAGCGAACAGCTGGATTGTGAGCTGCAAGTTTGTGTGCGAGAAGGCGAATGAGACTCTCGGAGAGTATATTCAGAGATGGATCACTTTGCATCATACCGTGGAGAGCGATGTCGACCATCGAGGCGTCTGCGCCTTCAAGGATGGTGTCAAACGAGAATTGAGTTTGAAGTTTGGTCGAACCGGAGACATGAACCTGAATCGGATGATGGAATTGCTACCAAATGCATGCGGTGAAGAAGAAGACCGACTCGAGCGGCAAGTAGAAGCCGAGTCGGTTGGAGAAGAAACACGATCGGAAGCGAAGCGGAAGGCCGAGCAGCAGCTCTGGAGAGGCTCGGCGTGACTTCGAGGAAAGTTCAAAGGGAAACCAAAAGGATCCGGAACCCTAAGAAGGTAAAGGATAAAGAGGAAGCGGCGTGATGGATATGCGTGTCACATCCACACGAAGAAAGATGAAGAGGCAATATCATTTACCCAAAGCATACCACTCGCCAATGTCGACTCTGATCCGCGGTTTCAAGAAAACAGTCCAAAGACAAGGAAAAGAGTCGGACAAGGCGAAGACAAGGAGGGCGGTGAGGAGGATATCCATGTCAACTCCACTCGATGATCTTGCGGATGTAGAAAGCAAGAGCCGTGAAGGTCATTAATCGTGAGGTAAACATGGTTGCCTCGTGAAACCAAGATTATCTGAGATGGTCCCAAACACCCATCACATTCGACCGTCGACCACCCGACTCATATTGCCACCCTCGGGAGGCAAGCTTTGATGGTCGACCCGGTTATCGAAGGCACTTTCGTGACTAAAGTGCTGATGGGCGGTGGTAGTGGACTGAACTTGTTGTATCTGAACCTGCTTGAAAGGAATGGGCATTCCGATGTCTGGTGAGCACCGGTAACATGAGCTTTCATGGAGTTATACCGGAAAAAGCCGAGTCACTTTCGGCCAAATAGCTCTGGGCGTGGTGTTTGGTGATTCAAAACATTTTCGCAAGGAGAAGTTGGCGTTTGAGGTCATGGATTTTTAGGCGTACCACGCCATTTTGGGGAGACCAGCTTACGCCGGTTCATGGCTCGACCATGTTATGTGTACCTCAAGCGAAGATGCGGCCCCAAAGGGTGATCAACATCCTTTGGTGATCGAAAAAGCGAAGAGATGCTTTCGAAGGGCTCAAAGATTGCGATTCGGTGGCGGATCGAGTTTGAAGAATATAAGCAAAAGCAGATCCGAGTGATTTGCTGCGATCAAAAAGCCCCACAGAATCGCATTTCGAAATCGTCGGTGAGGCGAAGCACTGTCCACATTCACCCGACCACCCCAATGCAGCCTCGACCCACATCTCCACAACACTTCGACCGAAA
>JAHHZJ010001610.1:0-48929 GCA_021437245.1 Aegilops speltoides
CGTTTTACCGATATGACCTAAGCGGGTTCCACAAATAAGTTACTATCATTATCAACTCTGCATCTTTTGGTTTCAACATTATGAATATTGTATCACTACTATAGATTCAATAAAAATAGACCACTCTTCAAGGGTGCATGACCATAAAGATATTACTCATATAAATAGAACAACCATTATTCTCGATTTAAATGAATAACCGTCTGCATCAAACAAGATCCGATATAATGTTCATGCTCAGCGCGAGCACCAAATAACAATTATTTAGGTCTAAAACTAATCCTGATGGTAGATGTAGAGGGCGTGCGGAGCGATCACATCGACTTTGGAACCGTTTCCCACGCGCAATCGTCAACTCGTCCTTTGCGGTGCTCGCTTATTCCGTAGTCCTGTTTGAGTTGAAATATTAGCACGAACCGATATCAAATACCGGTGCTACTCGAGCTCTAGTTAGGTACACATCAATAACATGTATATCACATATACCTTTGTTCACATTGCCATCCTTCTTATCCGCCAAATATTTGGGCGTTCCGCTTCGTGACGTCGCTTGCGGTAGAAGCACTCATATTCAGGCTTAGGTCCGGACTTGGGTTTCTTCTCTTGAGCAGCAACTTGCTTGCCGTTCTTTTGAAGTTCCTTCTTCTTCCTTTGCCCTTCTTGTTGAAACTAGTGGTCTTGTTGACCATCAACATGATGCTCCTTCTTGATTTCTACCTCCATGACTTTCGCATCGTGAAGAGCTCGAATAGTCTTGTTCATCCCTTGCATATTATAGTTCATCACAAAGCTCTTGTAGCTTGGTGGCGTGATTGAAGAATTCATCATGACACTATCATCGGAAGATTAACTCCCGTTGAATCAAGTGATTGTTATACCCAGACATTACGAGTATATGTTCCTGATGAACTATTCTCTTCCATCTTGCAGCTATAGAACTTATTGGAACTTCATATCTCTCAATCCGGGCATTTGCTTGAAATATTAACTTCAACTCTGGAACATCTCATATGCTCCATGATGTTCAAAAGCGTCGTTGAAGACCGGTTCTAAACCGTAAAGCATGGCACCTGAACTATAGAGTAGTCATCAGCTTTGCTCGCGAGCGCTCTTAGCGTCGTCGGTTGCATCGACAGAGCCTGGCACCCAGCGGTGCTTCGGGGCGTAACTCTTACGTGCAGCAATGAGGATAATCCTCGAGATTCGGACCCGTCCGTGTAATTGCTACCATCATCTTTCAACTTTGCTTTCTCAAGGAATGCATTAAAATTCAGCGGAACAACAGACGAGCCATCTATCTACAAAAAACATAGACAAGCAAGATACTATCGGTACTAAGTTCATGATAAATTTAAGGTCAATTAATCATATTACTTAGAACTCCCACTTAGGCAGACATCTCTCTAGTCATCTAAGTGATCACGTGATCCAAATCAACTAAACCATAACCGATTATCACGTGAGATGGAGTAGTTTTCAATGGTGAACATCATTATGTTGATCATATCTACTATATGATTCACGCTCGACCTTTCGGTATCCGTGTTCGAGGCCATATCGCAAATGCTAGGCTCGTCAAGTTTAACTTTGAGTATTCGCGTGTGCAAAACTGGCTTGCACCCGTTGTAGATGGACGTAGAGCTTATCACACCGATCATCACGTGGTGTCTCGGACCGACGAACTTTGCCAATGGTGCATACTCGGAGAACACTTCTTGATAATTTTAGTGAGAGATCATCTTAAAATGCTACCGTCAATCAAAGCAAGATAAGATGCATAAAGGATAAACGTCACATGCAATCAATATAAGTGATATGATATGGCCATCATCATCTTGTGCTTGTGATCTCCATCTCCGAAGCACCGTCGTGATCACCATATCGCACCGTGCGACACCTTGATCTCCATCGTAGCATCGTTGTAGTTTATGCCATCTATTGCTTCTCGACTATCGCTACGCTTAGTGATAAAGTAAAGCAATTACGAGCGTTTGCATTTCATACAATAAAGTGACAACCATATGGCTCCTGCCGATGCCGATAACCGGTTACAAAACATGATCATCTCATACAATAAAATATAGCATCACGTCTTGGCCATATCACATCACAACATGCCTGCAAAAACAAGTTAGGCGTCATCTACTTTGTTGTTGCAAATTTTACATGGCTGCTACGGGCTTTAGCAAGAACCGTTCTTACCTCGCATCAAAACCACAGCGATAGTTTGTCAAATAGACTCCGTTTAACCTTCACAAGGACGGGCGTAGTCACTCGGTTCAACTAAAGTTGGAGAAAGCAGACACCCGCTAGTCACTTGTGCAAAGCACGGCGGTAAAACCAGTCTGCGTAAGCGTCTGGCATGTCGGTCGGCCGCTTCATCCAACAATACCGCTGAACCAAAGTATGACATGCTGGTAGGCGGTATGACTTATATCGTCCACAACTCACTTGTGTTCTACTCGTGCATATATCATCGCGCAAAACCTAGGCTCGGATGCCCTTGTTGGGGACGTAGTAATTTCAAAAATTTCCTGCTACGCAAGATCATGGTGATGATATAGCAGCGAGGGAAATGTTGTCTACGTCCTTGTAGACCGAAGCGGGCGTTGCCATAGCGTAGAGGAAGTAGTCGTCGTCCTCGGTCCGACCGATCCAAGCATCGTTACTCGGCACCTCCGAGTTCTTGACAGGCAAGCTCGATGGCGCACCTCGATCTCAATCCAGTAGGCGCAGGGGAGTTCCGTCGACCCGGCGTGGTGACGATCTTGATGTTCTCTTGCGGGGCTTCACTAAGCACCGATACAATATGAGCGAGTGTAATATCGTGGAGGGCACGCTACTGCTAAGGCGATCAATGATCAACTTGTGTGTATGGGTGCCCCCTACCCGTATATAAAGGAGGGAGGGAGAGGTGCGCCCATGGGGCGCCATCGGAGGGGAAACCTACTCCAGTGGTTTCCCTCTTCTAATCAATATGGAGGGAAGGAAGGTGCTAGTAGTAAGGAAGGAAGGAGAGAGGGGCGGCCCCTCCCCAGTCGATTGGGCTTGAGAGCGCGCCTCCTTGCTCCTTCTCCTTCCTTCCGGCTCAATAAGGCCCATATACTTACGGGGTTCGGTAACCTCCGACTCGGTATATTCCCAAACTCTCCGGAACCTTTCGGTGTCCAAATATATCCGTCCAATATATCAATCTTTATGTCTCGACCATTTAGAGACTCCTCGTCATGTCCGTGATCACATCCGGGACTCGAACAACCTTGGTACATCAAAATACATAAACTCATAGTATAACTATCGCGAAACCTTAATGAATGCGACCCAGGTTCGAGAACAATGTAGACATGACCGAGATGTTGGGGAGCGTAGTAATTTCAAAAATTTCCTCGCTACAAGATCATGGTGATGCATAAACGAGAGGGAGAGTGTTGTCTACGTCCCTTGTGGACCGAGCGGGCGTTGACACAATGTAGAGGAAGTAGTCGTCGTCCTCCGGTCCAACCGATCAAGCACCGTTACGGCACCTCCGAGTTCTTGACAGCGTACAGCTCGATGGCGCACCCTCGATCTCCAATCCGTAGAGGCTCGGGGAGTTCCGACGACGGCGTGGTGAGCGATCTTGATGTTCTCTCCGAGGCTTGCCTAAGCACCGCTACAATATGATCGAGTGTAATATCGTGGAGGGCACCACACGGCTAAGGCGATCAATGATCAACTTGTGTGTCCTAGGGTGCCCCCCGTATATAAGGAGGGAGGAGGTGGCCGCCCAAGGGCGCGCCATAGGGAGGAAACTACTCAGTAGGTTTCCCCTTTCCTATCTTATTTGGAGGGAAGGAAGGTACTAGTATTAGGAAGTAGTACTAGTAGTAGGAAGGAAAAGAGAAGGAAGGGCGGTCCCCTCCCGTCGGATTGGGCTTGGAAGCGCCCTCCTTGTTCTCTCTCTCTCCTACATGGGCCCAATAAGGCCCGTATACCT
The DNA here is from genome assembly GCA_021437245.1 of Aegilops speltoides. Lineage (NCBI taxonomy): Eukaryota > Viridiplantae > Streptophyta > Magnoliopsida > Poales > Poaceae > Aegilops > Aegilops speltoides. Next base: position 3,977 of record JAHHZJ010001610.1, read on the forward strand.
CTCGAGAGGTTCGGTAACCTCCGAGCTCCAAACTTCTCCGGAACCTTTCCGGTGTCCAAATATATCCGTCCAATATATCAATCTTTATGTCTCGACCATTTGAGACTCCTCGTCATGTCCGTGATCATATCGGGACTCGAACAACCTTGTACATCAAAATACATAAAATCATAATATAATTGTCATGAAACCTTAGCTGCAGGACCTACGGTTCGAGAATAATGTAGACATGACCGAGACATGTTTGGTCAATAACCAATAAGCGGGACACTGATGCCCATATTGGTTCCTACATACTCTGAAGATCTTTATCGGTCAACCGCATAACAACATCGTTCCTTTGTCATCGGTATTTACTTGCGAGATTCGATCGGGTATCAATACCTAGTTCAATCTCGTTCAGAAGTCTCTTTACTCGTTCCGTAATACATCATCTCACAACTAACTCATTAGTTGAAATGCTGCAAGGCTTAAGTGATGTGCATTACGAGAGGCCGAGATACCTCTCCGAGCATTCGGTGACAAATCCTAATCTCGAATATGCCAACTCAACAAGTACCTTCGGAGACACCTGAAGCACCTTTATAATCACCCGATTCGTTGTGACGTTTGGTAGCACACAAAGTGTTCCTCCGTAGCAGGAGTTGCATAATCTCATAGTCATAGGAACATGTATAAGTCATGAAGGAAGCAATAGCAATAAGCGATGCGTGTGCTAGGCTAGCGGAATGGGTCATGTCAATCAGATCATTCAACTAATGATGTGATCTTGTTAATCAAATAACAACTCCTTGTTCATGGTTAGGAAACATAACCATCTTTGATTAACAAGCTAGTCAAGATAGAGCATACTAGTGACACTCTGTTTGTCTATATATTCACACATGTATTAGTTTCGGTTAATACAATTCTAGCATGAATAATAAACATTTATCATGATATGAGAATAAATAATAACTTTATTATTGCCTCTAGGGCATATTTCCTTGATCTCCCACTTGCACTAGTGTCAATAATCTAGATTACACGTAATGATTCTAACACCCATGGAGTCTTGGTGTTGATCATGTTTTGCTCGTGGAAGAGGCTTAGTCAGCGGTCGCAACATTCAGATCCGTATGTATCTTCAAATCTCTATGTCTCCCACGGACTAGATCCGGATGGAATTGAGCGTCTCTTGATGTGCTTGGTTCTCTTGTGAAACCTGGATTCCTTCGCTAAGGCAATCGCTCGATATTGTCACAAAAGATTTTCATTGGACCCGATGCACTAGGTATGACACCTAGATCGGATATGAACTCCTTCATCCAGACTCCTTCATTGGCTGCTTCGAAGCAGCTATGTATTCCGCTTCACATGTAGATCCGCCACGATGCTTTGCTTTGAACTGCACCAAGCGAGCTCCACCGTTTAATGTAAATCGTATCCGGTTTGCGATTTAGAATCGTCCGGATCGTGTCAAGCTTGCATCAGCGTAACCATTTACGATGAGCTCTTTGTCACCTCCATATCGAAAACATATCCTTAGTCCTTTTCGGTATTTCGGGATGTTCTTGACCTGTCCGATGATCCCCTGGATTACTTTGGTACCTCCTGCTAGACTTATAGCAAGGCACATCAGGTCAGGTACCGCATTGCATACATGATAGAGCCTATGGCTGAAGCATGGGAACACTTTTCATTTTCTCTATCTTCTACGGTGGTGGGCTTTGAGTCTTACTCAACTTCACACCTCTGGGCAGAACCCTTTCTTTGCTTGATCCATTTTGAACTTCTTCAAAACTTTGTCAAGGTATGTGCTTTGTGAAAGTCAATTAAGCGTCTTGATCTATCTTATAGATCTTAATACCCAATATGTAAGCAGCTTCACGAGGTCTTTCATTGAAAAACTTTTATTCAAGTATCCCTTTATGCTATCCAAAAATTCTATATCATTTCCAATTAATAATATGTCATCCACATATAATATTAGAAATGCTCTGAGCTCCCTCACCTTTTTGTAAATCTGAGGCTTCTCCAAAAGTCATATAAAACCAAATCTTTGATCACACTATCAAAGCGTTTATTCCAACTCCGAGGGCTTTCACCAATCCATAAATGGAGCGTTGGAGCTTGCACTTTGTTAGCTCCTTTGGATCGATAAAACCTTACGGTTGCATCATATACAACTCTTCTTCAATCCATTCAGGAATGCAGGTTTTACATCCATTTGCCAAATTTCATAATCATAAAATCGGCAATTGCTAACATGATTGGACGGACTTAAGCATACGGTGAGAAAGGTCTCATCGTAGTCAACCCCTTGAACTTTCGAAAACCTTTTGCAACAAGTCGAGCTTTGTAAACGATAATATTACCGTCGTCGGTCTTCTTCTTGAAGATCCATTTATTCTCAATTGCTTGCCGACCATCGGGCAAGTCAACCAAAGTCCATACTTTGTTATCATACATGGATCCCATCTCAGATTTCATGGCTTCAAGCCATTTTGCGAATCTGGGCTCACCATCGCTTCTTCATAGTTGTAGGTTCATCATGATCTAGTAGCATGACTTCGGAATAGGATTACCGAACCATTCAGTGCGGATCTTCTCTGTTCAACCTCGTGGTTGTATTAACTTGATCGAAGTTCTATGATCATTATCATCAACTTCCTCACTAGTTGGTTTTGGCGTCACGAAACAGGTTCGTGATGTATTATTTTCCAACAAGGGGTAGATACATTACCTCATCAAGTTCTACTTTCCTCCCTCACTTCTTTGAGAGAAACTCCTTCTCTAGAAAGGATCCATTCTTAACACGAATGTCTTGCCTTGGATTGTGATAGAAGGTGTACCCAACTGTCTCCTTTGGGTATCCTATGAAGACACATTTCTCCGATTTGGGTTCGAGCTTATCGGTTGAAGTTTTCACATAAGCATGCAACCCCAAACTTTAAACGACAACTTTGGTTTCTTGCCAAACCATAGTTAATAAGGTGTCATCTCAGCAGTTCGATGGTGCCCTATTTAGCGTGAATGTGGCTGTCTCTAGAGCATAACCCCAAAGCGATAGTGGCAAATCTGTAAGAGACATCATAGACCGCACCATATCAAGTAAAATCGATTCTGACGTTCGGACACACCATTACGTTGTGGTGTTCGGGTGGCGTGAGTTCTTGAAACTATTCCACATTGTTTTAAGTGTAAACCAAACTCGTAACTCAAATATTCTCCTCCACGATCGGATCGTAGAAACTTTATTTTCTTGTTCGATGATTTTCAACTTCACTCTGAAATTCTTTGAACTTTTCAAATTTTTCAGACTTATGCTTCATTAAGTAGATATACCCATATCTTCTTAAATCATCTGTGAAGGTGAGAAAATAACGATATCACGAGCCTCAACATTCATCGGACCACATACTACGTATGTATGATTTCCAACAAATCTGTTGCTCTCTCCATAGTACCGGAGAAGCGGCGTTTTGTCATCTTGCCCATGAGGCACGGTTACTAAGTACCAAGTGATTCATAATCAAGTGATTCCAAAAGTCCATCGTTATGGAGTTTCTTCATCGCTTTATACCGATATGACCCAAGCGGCGTGCCACAAATAAGTTGCACTATCATTATCAACTCGCATCTTTTGGCTTCAACACTATGAATATGTGTATCACTACTATCGAGATTCATCAAAATAGACCACTCTTCAAGGGTGCATGACCATAAAAGATATTACTCATATAAATAGAACAACCATTATTCTCGATTTAAATGAATAACCGTCTCGCATCAAACAAGATCCGGATATAATGTTCATGCTCAGCGGCGACCAAATAACAATTATTTAGGTCTAATACTAATCCGAAGGTAGATGTAGAGGTAGCGTGCCGACCGCGATCACATCGACTTTGGAACCGTTTCCCATGCATCGTCACCTCGTCCTTTGCGGTGTTAAGCAATCCGTAGTCCTGTTTGAGTTGCAAATATTAGCAGAACCGATATCAAATACCAGTGCTCTGCGAGCTCTAGTAAGGTACACATCAATAACATGTATATCACATATACCTTTGTTCACTTTGCCATCCTTCTTATCCGCCAAATACTTGGGGCAGTTCCGCTTCGATGACGATGCGCTTGCGGTAGAAGCACTCGAGTTTCGGCTTAGGTCAGGACTTGGGTTTCTCCTCTTGAGCACAACTTGTTTGTTGTTCTTCTTGAAGTTCCTTCTTCTTCCCTTTGCCCTTTTCTTGAAACTAGTGGTCTTGTTAACCATCAACACTTGATTGCTCCTTCTTGATTTCTACCTCCGCAGCCTTTAGCATTGCGAAGAGCTCGGAATCGTCTTATCCATCCCTTGCATATTATAGTTCATCACGAAGCTCTTGTAGCTTGGTGGAAGTGATTGGAGAATTACATCAATAGGCGCTATCATCGGAAGAGTAACTCCCGGTTGAATCAAGTGATTACAATACCCGGACATCTTGAGTATGTGCTCGCTGCGAACTATTCTCCTCCATCTTGCAGCTATAGAACTTATTGGAGACTTCATATCTCTCAATCCGGGCATTCTTACGGAATATCAACTTCAACTCTGAAACATCTCATATGCTCCATGGCGTTCAAAGCGTCGTTGAAGTCCGGTTCTAAGCCGTAAAGCATGGCACATTGAACTATCGGGTAGTCATCACTTTGCTCTGCCGGAGCGTTCTTAGCGTCGTCGGTTGCATCAGCGGCGAGCTGGCACCCAGCGGTGCTTCGGGGCGTAATTTTTACGTGCAGCAATGAGGATAATCCTCAAATTCGGACCCGATCCGTGTAGTTGCTACCATCATCTTTCAACTTAGCTTTCTCAAGGGCATTAAAATTCAGCGGAACAACAGCACGGGCCATCTATCTACAAACAACATAGACAAGCAAGATACTATCGGTACCAAGTTCATGATAAATTTTAGTTCAATTAATCATATTACTTAAGAACTCCCACTTAGGCAGACATCTCTCTAGTCATCTAAGTGATCCGTGATCCAAATCAACTAAACCATAACCGATCATCACGTGAGATGGAGTAGTTTTCAATGGTGAACATCTTATGTTGATCATATCTACTATATGATTCACGCTCGACCTTTCGGTCTCCGTGTTCGAGCCATATCTGCATATGCTAGGCTCGTCAAGTGTAACTGAGTATTCTGCGTGTGCAAAACTGGCTTGCACCCGTTGTAGATGGACGTGAGAGCTTATCACACCGATCATCACGTGGTGTGCAGGCACGACAAACTTTGTAGCGGTGCATACTGGGAGAACACTACTTGATATTTTTAGTGAGAGATCATCTTAAAATGCTACCGTCAATCAAAGCAAGATAAGATGCATAAAGGATAAACATCACATGGAATCAATATAAGTGATATGATATGGCCATCATCTTCTTGTGCTTGTGATCTCCATCTCGAAGCACCATCATGATCACCATCGTCACCGGCGCGACACCTTGATCTCCATCGTAGCATCGTTGTCGTTTCGCCATCTATTGCTTCTCGACTATCGCTACCGCTTAGTGATAAAGTAAAGCAATTACGATGCGTTGCATTTCATACAATAAGCGACAACCATATGGCTCCTGCCGATTGCCGATAACCGGTTACAAAACATGATCATCTCATACAATAAAATATAGCATCATGTCTTGGCCATATCACATCACAACATGCCTGCAAAAACAAGTTAGACATCCTCTACTTTGTTGTTGCAAGTTTTACGTGGCTGCTACGGGCTTAAGCAGAACCAATCTCACCTCGCATCAAAACCACAGCGATAGTTTGTAAAGTTGATGCTGTTTTAACCTCATGAGGACGGGCGTAGCCACTTCGATTCAACTAAAGTTGGGCCGGCACCCACTAGTCATCGTGTGCAAAAGCCGGCGGTAAACCAGTCTCGCGTAAGCGTCTGCGTAATGTCGGTCAGGCGCTTCATTCAACAATACCGCCCGAACAAAGTATGACATCTGGTAGCGTATGACTTATATAAGCCCACAACTCACTTTCTTGAAACTATTCCACATTGTTTTAAGTGTAAACCAAACTCGTAACTCAAATATTCTCCTCCACGATCGGATCGTAGAAACTTTATTTTCTTGTTACGATGATTTTCAACTTCACTCTGAAATTCTTTGAACTTTTCAAATTTTTCAGACTTATGCTTCATTAAGTAGATATACCCATATCTGCTTAAATCATCTGTGAAGGTGAGAAAATAACGATATCATACGAGCCTCAACATTCATCGGACCACATACATCTGTATGTATGATTTCCAACAAATCTGTTGCTCTCTCCATAGTCTGGGAGAAGCGGTGTTTTGTCATCTTGCCCATGAGGCACGGTTACTTAAGTACCAAGTGATTCATAATCAAGTGATTCCAAAAGTCCATCGGTATGGAGTTTCTTCATCGCTTTATACCGATATGACCCAAGCGGCGATTACCACAAATAAGTTGCACTATCATTATCAACTCTGCATCTTTTGGCTTCAACACTATGAATATGTATCACTACTATCGAGATTCATCAAAAATAGACCACTCTTCAAGGGTGCATGACCATAAAGATATTACTCATATAAATAGAACAACCATTATTCTCGATTTAAATGAATAACCGTCTGCATCAAACAAGATCCGGATATAATGTTCATGCTCAGCTGGCACCAAATAACAATTATTTAGGTCTAATACTAATCCGAAGGTAGATGTAGAGGTAGCGTGCCGACCGCGATCACATCGACTTTGGAACCGTTCCCAGCGCATCGTCACCTCGTCCTTTGCGGTGTTAAGCAATCCGTAGTCCTGTTTGAGTTGCAAATATTAGCAACAAAACCGTTATCAAATACCGGTGCTCTGCGAGCTCTAGTAAGGTACACATCAATAACATGTATATCACATATACCTTTGTTCACTTTGCCATCCTTCTTATCCGCCAAATACTTGGGGCAGTTCCGCTTCGATGACGATCGCTTGCGGTAGAAGCACTCGATTTGGGCTTAGGTCCGGACTTGGGTTTCTCCTCTTGAGCGACAACTTGTTTTTGTTCTTCTTGAAGTTCCTTCTTCTTCCTTTGCCCTTTTCTTGAAACTAGTGGTCTTGTTAACCATCAACACTTGATGCTCCTTCTTGATTTCTACCTCCGCAGCCTTTAGCATTGCGAAGAGCTCGGGAATCGTCTTATCCATCCCTTGCATATTATAGTTCATCACGAAGCTCTTGTAGCTTGGTGGAAGTGATTGGAGAATTACATCGATGGCGCTATCATCCGGAAGAGTAACTCCCGGTTGAATCAAGTGATTACAATACCGGACATCTTGAGTATGTGCTCCTTGGCAGAACTATTCTCCTCCATCTTGCAGCTATAGAACTTATTGGAGACTTCATATCTCTCAATCCGGGCATTCTTACGGAATATCAACTTCAACTCTGAAACATCTCATATGCTCCATAGCGTTCAAAGCGTCGTTGAAGTCGGTTCTAAGCCGTAAAGCATGGCACATTGAACTATCGGGTAGTCATCGACTTTGCTCTGCGGAGCGTTCTTAACGTCGTCGGTTGCATCAGCGAGCGGGCACTGGCACCCAGCGGTGCTTCTGGGGCGTAATTTTTCTCTGCAGCAATGAGGATAATCCTCAAATTCACGGACCCGATCCGTGTAGTTGCTACCATCATCTTTCAACTTAGCTTTCTCAAGGAGCATTAAAATTCAACGGAACAACGTACGGGCCATCTATCTACAAACAACATAGACAAGCAAGATACTATCGGTACCAAGTTCATGATAAATTTTAGTTCAATTAATCATATTACTTAAGAACTCCCACTTAGGCAGACATCTCTCTAGTCATCTAAGTGATCACGTGATCCAAATCAACTAAACCATAACCGATCATCACGTGAGATGGAGTAGTTTTCAATGGTGAACATCTTATGTTGATCATATCTACTATATGATTCACGCTCGACCTTTGGTCTCCGTGTTCGAGGCTATATCTGCATATGCTAGGCTCGTCAAGTGTAACTGAGTATTCTGCGTGTGCAAAACTGGCTTGCACCGTTGTAGATGGACGTAGAGCTTATCACACCGATCATCACGTGGTGTGCAGGCACGACAAACTTTGGCAGCGGTGCATACTCGGGGAGAACACTACTTGATATTTTTAGTGAGAGATCATCTTAAAATGCTACCGTCGATCAAAGCAAGATAAGATGCATAAAGGATAAACATCACATGCAATCAATATAAGTGATATGATATGGCCATCATCTTCTTGTGCTTGTGATCTCCATCTCGAAGCACCATCATGATCACCATCGTCACCGTAGCGACACCTTGATCTCCATCGTAGCATCGTTGTCGTTTCGCCATCTATTGCTTCTCGACTATCGCTACGCTTAGTGATAAAGTAAAGCAATTACAGATGCGTTGCATTTCATACAATAAGCGACAACCATATGGCTCTGCCGATTGCCGATAACCGGTTACAAAACATGATCATCTCATACAATAAAATATAGCATCATGTCTTGGCCATATCACATCACAACATGCCTGCAAAAACAAGTTAGGCGTCCTCTACTTTGTTGTTGCAAGTTTTACGTGGCTGCTACGGGCTTAAGCAAGAACCAATCTCACCTCGCATCAAAACCACAGCGATAGTTTGTAAAGTTGATGCTGTTTTAACTTCCATGAGGACGGGCGTAGCCACACTCGATTCAACTAAAGTTGGGCCGGCACCCACTAGTCATCGTGTGCAAAAAGCGGCGGTAAAACCAGTCTCGCGTAAGCGTATCGTAATGTCGGTCCGGGCGCTTCATCCAACAATACCGCCCGAACCAAAGTATGACATCTTTGGTAAGCGATATGACTTATATCGCCCACAACTCACTTGTGTTCTACTCGTGCATATAACATCAAACCATAAAACCTAGGCTCGGATGCCCTTTGTTGGGAGCGTAGTAATTTCAAAAAATTCCTCGCACCGCAAGATCATGGTGATGCATAGCAGCGAGAGTGTTGTTGTGTCGTACCCTTGTAGCCGAACGGGCGTTGACTGGCGTAGAGGAAGTAGTCGTCGTCCTCGGTCAACCGATCCAAGCACCGTTACTCGGCACCTCCGAGTTCTTGACAGCGTACAGCTCGATGGCGCACCCTCGATCTCCAATCGGTAGAGGCTCAGGGGAGTTCCGTCGACCTGACGGCGTGGTGGCGATCTTGATGTTCTCTGTCGCGGGCTTCGCCTAAGCACCGCTACAATATGATCGAGGTGTAATATCGTGGAGGGCACGCGCTGCGGCTAAGAGCGATCAATGATCAACTTGTGTGTCTAGGGTGCCCCCTACCCCGTATATAAGGAGGGAGGGAGGAGGTGGCGGCCCAGAGGGCGCGCCATGGGGAGAAACCTACTCAAGTAGGTTTCCCCCTTTCCTTATCTTATTTGGAGGGAAGGAAGGAGTAATAGTATTAGGAAGTAGTACTAGTAGTAGGAAGGAAGGGGGAAGGAGAAAGGAAAGGGGCGGCCCCCTCCCCAGTCGGATTGGGCTTGAAGCGCCCCCCTCCTTATTCCTTCTCTCTTCCTCCTACATGGGCCCAATAAGGCCCATATACCTCCGGGAGGTTCGGTAACCTCCGGAGCTCAAACTTCTCCGGAACCTTACGGTGTCCAAATATATCCGTCAATATATCAATCTTTATGTCTCGACCATTTGAGACTCCTCGTCATGTCCTTGATCATATCCGGGACTCGAACAACCTTGGTACATCAAAATACATAAACTCATAATATAAGCATCGCCGAAACCTTAAGCGTGCGGACCCTACGGTTCGAGAATAATGTAGAAATTACGAGACATGTTTCGGTCAATAACCAATAGCGGGACCTGGATGCCCATATTGGTTCCTACATATTCTCTGAAGATCTTTATCGGTCAAACCGCATAACAACATCGTTGTTCCTTTGTCATCGGTATGTTACTTGCAGAGATTCGATCGTCGTTATCAATACCTAGTTCAATCTCGTTACGGCAAGTCTCTTTACTCGTTCCGTAATACATCATCTCACAACTAACTCATTAGTTGAAATGCTTGCAAGGCTTAAGTGATGTGTATTACGAGAGAACCGAAGATACCTCTCCGAGCATTGGAGTGACAAATCCTAATCTCGAAATCGCCAACTCAACAAGTACCTTCGGAGACACACTGTAAAGCACCTTCATAATCTCCCGATTCACGTTGTGGCGTTTGGTAGCACACAAAGTGTTCCTCCGATGGCAGGAGTTGCATAATCTCATAGTCATAGGAACATGTATAAGTCATGAAGGAAGCAATAGCAATAAATGATCGTGTGCTAAGCTAACGGAATGGTTCATGTCAATCAGATCATTCAACTAATGATGTGACCTTGTTAATCAAATAACAACTCCTTGTTCATGGTTAGGAAACATAACCATCTTTGATTAACAAGCTAGTCAAATAGAGGCATACTAGTGACACTCTGTTTGTCTATATATTCACACATGTATTATGTTTCGGTTAATACAATTCTAGCATGAATAATAAACATTTATCATGATATGAGGAAATAAATAATAACTTTATTATTGCCACTAGGGCATATTTCCTTCACAAGACCGTCTCGGTCAATAACCAATAGAGGACACGGATGCCCATATTGGTTCCTACATATTCTCTGAAGATCTTTATCGGTCAAACCGCATAACAACATACTTTGTTCCTTTGTCATCGGTATATTTACTTACGAGATTTGATCGTGGGTATCAATACCTAGTTCAATCTCGTTACCGGCAAGTCTCTTTACTCGTTACATGTCGTCATCTCATAACTAACTCATTAGTTACATGCTTGCAAGGCTTAAGTGATGAGTATTACGAGAGGGCGAAGATACCTCTCCGAGCAATCGGAGTGACAAATCCTAATCTCGAATTATGCCAACTCAACATGAACCTTGAAAAACACCTGTAGAGCACCTTTATAATCACCCGATTCGTTGTGGCGTTTGGTAGCACACAAAGTGTTCTTCGGTACCGCAGGAGTTGCACAATCTCATAGTTGCAGGAACTTTGTATAAGTCATGAAGAAAGCAATAGCGGTATACTAAACAATCAAGTGCTAGGCTAACGAGAATGGGTCATGTCAATCACATCATTCTTCTAATGATGTGATCCCACTAATCAAATGACAACACATGTCTATAGTGCGGAAACATGACCATCTTTGATTAATGAGCTAGTCAAGTAGAGGCATACTAGTGACTATAGTTTTGTCTATGTATTCACACATGTATTATGTTTCAGGTTAATACAATTCTAGCATGAATAATAAACATTTATCATGATATGAGGAAATAAATAATAACTTTATTATTGCCTCTAGGGCATATTTCCTTCACCAAGTTAGGTGGAAGCACCCCCTCCCCAAACCCTAGGCGCCTTGGGCCTTGGTGGGGCGTACCAGCCCACCTGGGGCTGGTCCCCTCCCACACTTGGCCCATGGAGCCCTCTGGGGCAGTGGCCCCACTTGGTGAACCCGGGACCCTCCGGTGGTCCCGTGCGTTCCGATAAAACCACGAAACTTTTCGGTGACCAAAACAGGACTTCCATAAATAAATCTTTACCTCCGGACCATTTGAACTCCGCATGGCGTCAGGGATCTCATCGAGACTCGAACAACATTCGGTAACCACATACAAACTTCCTTTATAACCCTAGCATCGCCAGAACCTTAAGTGTGTAGACCCTACGGGTTCGGGAGACATCTTGAACATGACCGAGGCGTTCTCCGGTCAATAACCAGCAGCGGGATCTGGATACCCATGTTGGCTCCCACATGTTCCATGATGATCTCATCGGATGAACCACGATGTCAAGGACTCAATCGATCCGTATACAATTCCCTTTGTCTAGCGGTATTATACTTGCCGAGATTCGATCGTCGGTATACCGATACCTTGTTCAATCTCGTTACAGCAAGTCTCTTTACTCGTTCCATAACACATCATCTCGTCATCAACCCCTTGGTCACATTGTGCACATTATGATGATGTCCTATCGAGTGGGCCGGAGATACCTCTCCGTTTACGGGTGACAAATCCTAGTTTCGATCCGTGTCAACCCAGCGGACACTTTCGGAGATACCTGTAGTGCACCTTTATAGTCACCCGATTCGTTGTGACGTTTGATACACAAAGGACTCCTACGGTTACGGGAGTTACGCGATCTCATGGTCTAAGGAAGAGATACTTGACATTGGAAAAGCTCTAGCAAATGAACTACGGTCTTTGTGCTATGCTTAGGATTGGGTCTTGTCCATCACATCATTCTCCTAATGATGTGATCCCGTTATCAACGACATCCGATGTCCATAGCGAGAAACCATGACTATCTGTTGATCTGACGAGCTAGTCAACTAGAGGCTCACTAGGGACATATTGTGGTCTATGTATTCACCGTGTATTCGATTTCCGGATAATACTGATTATAGCATGAATAAAAGACAATTATCATGAACAAGGAAATATAATAATACTTTTATTATTGCCTCTAGGGCATATTTCCAACAGTCTCCCACTTGCACTAGAGTCAATAATCTAGTTCACATCGCCATGTGATTAACACTCATAGGTCACATCACCATGTGACCAACATCAAAAGTTTACTAGTGTCATTAAACTAGTTCACATCATCATGTCATTAAGACTCAATGAGTTACGGGGTTTGATCATGTTTTGCTTGTGAGAGAGGTTTTAGTGCAGCAGTGCGAACCTTTCAGATCCGTGTGTGCTTTACAAATTTCTAGGTCATATTATGCATTTGTTTCCACGCTCCACTTGGAGCTATTTCAAATAGTTGCTCCACTATCATTATCCGGTTTGCTACTCGAGTCACTTTCGGATATGTGTTAAAGCTTGCATCGGCGTAACCCTTCGCCGAACTCTTTATCACCTCCATAATCGAGAAACATATCCTTATTCCTCTAAGGATAATATTGACCGCCATCTAGTGATCGACTCCTTGATCACCTTTGTACCCTCTAGCCAGACATGTGGCAAGGCACACATCAGGTGCGGTACTCAGCATGGCATATAGTATAGAGCCTATGACAAAAGCATAGGGGATGACCTTCGTCCTTTCTCTCTTTTCTGCCGTGGTCGAGCTTTAATTAAGTCTTAACTTCATACCTTACAACTCGAGCAAGAACTCCTTCTTTGGTGATCCATCTTGAACACCTTCAAGATCATGTCAAGGTATGTGCTCATTTTGAAAGTACCAATAAGCGTTTTTGATCTATCATTATAGATCTTGATGCTCAATGTTCAAGTAGCTTAATCCAGGTTTTCCATTGAAAAACACTTTTCAAATAACCCTATATGCTTTCGGAAATTCAACATCATTTCTGATCAACAATATGTCAATAACATATACTCATCAGAAATTCTATAGTGCTCCCACTCACTTCTTTGGAAATACAAGTTTATCACAAACTTTGTATAAACCCAAAATCTTTGATCATCTTATCAAAGTACATATTCCAACTCGAGATGCTTACTCCGGTCCTTAGAAGGATGTTGGGCAGCATACCTTTAGCATCCTTAGGATCGACAAAAACTTTCTGATTGTATCACATACAACCTTTTCTTCTGGCTGGTAAGGAAACTCATTTTGACATCCATCGCAGATTTCATAAATGCAGCTAATGCTAACATGATTCCGACGGACTTAAGCATCGCTACGGATGAGAAAATCTCATCATGATCAACTCCTTGAACTTGTGAAAACTCTTACGCCACAAGTCGAGCTTCATGAGCGATGACATTGCCGTCACGTCCATCTTCTTCTTAAAGATCCATTTATCTCAATGGCTTGCCGATCATCGAGCAAGTCCACCAAAATCCATGCTTTGTTACGATACATGGATCCTATCTCAGTTCATGGCTTCTAACCATTTGTCGAATATGGGCCCACCCGCTTCTTCATAGCTCGTAGGTTCATTGTTGTCAAGCAACATGACCTTCAAGACAGGATTCTTGTACCACTCTAAAGTAATCGCATCCTTGTCATACTTCACGAGTGCGATAGTGACTTGATCCGAAATTTCATGATCACTATCATAAGCTTCTACTTCAATTGGTGTAGGTGCCACGAGAACAACTTCATGCCATGCTACACTAGTTGTAGTGACGGTTCAATAACCTCATCAAGTCTCCACCATCTTCCCTCAACTTTTCGAGACAAACTTTTCCTCGAGAAAGGACCCGATTCAAGAAACAATCCCTATTGCTTTCGGATCTGAATTAGGAGGTATACCCAACTGTTTTGGGTGTCCTATGAAGATGCATTTTATCGCTTTGGGTTCGAGCTTATCAACTGAAACTTTTCCACATAAGCGTCGCAGCCCCAAACCTTTAAGAAATGATAGCTTAGGTTTTCTAAACCATAGTTCATACGGTGTCATCTCAGCGAATTACGTGGTGCCCTATTTAAAGTGAATGTGGTTGTCTCTAATGCCTAACCCATAAGCGATAGTGGTAATTCGATAAGAGGCATCATAGTGCGCACCATATCCAATAGGGTGCAACTATGATGTTCGGACACACCATCAAACTATGGTGTTCCAGGCGGTATTAATCGTGAAACAATTTCCACAATGTCTTAATTGCGTGCCAAAGATCGTAACTCAGATACTCATCTCTATGATCATATCATAGACATTTCATCCTCTTGTCATGATGATCTTCAACTTCACTATGAAATTACTTGAACCATTCAATAATTTAGACTTGTGTTTCATCAAGTAAATATACTCAGTATCTACTCAAATCATCCGTGAAGTAAGAACATAACGATATCCACTGCGTGCCTCAGCACTCATTGGACTGCACACATCAAAATGTGTTACTTCCAACAAGTTGCTATTTTGTTCCATCTTCTTTGAAAGCGAGGCTTTTAGGTCATCTTGCCATGTGGTATGATTTGCATATCTCAAGTGATTCAAAATCAAGTGAGTCCAAATAATCCATCGCATGGAGTTTCTTTATGCGTATATACCAATAGACATGGTTCACATGTCTCAATCTTTTCAAAAGCGAGTGAGTCAAAGATCCATCAACATGGAGCTTCTTCATGCGTTTATACCAATATGACTTACATGGCGATTGCCACAAGTGAGTGGTACTATCATTACTATCTTATATCTTTTGGCATGAAAATGTGTATCACTACGATCGAGATTCAATAAACCATTCCTTTAGGTGCAAGACCATTGAAGGTATCATTCAAATAAATAGAGTAACCATTATTCTCCTTAAATGAATAACCGTATTGCGATAGACATAATCCAATCATGTCTATGCTCAGCATAAACACCAAATCTCGATGGTAGAGGGCGTGCGATGCTTGATCACGTCAACCTTGGAAACACTTCAACACATATCGTCAGCTCACCTTTAGCTAGTCTCCGTTTATTCCGTAGCTTTTATTTGAGTTACTAACACTTAGCAAGCTGGCGGTATCTAATACCTGGTGCTACTAGGAGTACTAGTAAAGTACACATTAACATAATGTACATCAATATACTTCTATCGACCTTGCCAGCCTTCTCATCTACCAAGTATCTAGGGTAATTCCGCTCTAGTGACTATTCCCCTTATCACATAAGCACTTAGTCTCGGGTTTGGGTTCAACCTTGGGTTTCTTCACTGGAGCAGCAGTTGATTTGCCGTTTCATGAAGTATCCCTTCTTGCACTTGCCCTTCTTGAAACTAGTGGTTTCACCAACCATCAACAATTGATGCTTCTTCTTGATTTCTACTTTCGCGGTGTCAAACATCGTGAATACCTCAAGAATCATCATATCTATCCCTAATATGTTATAGTTCATCACGAAGCTCTAGCAGCTTGGTGGCAATGACTTTGGAGAAACATCACTATCTCATCTGGAAGATCAACTCCCACTTGATTCAAGTGATTGTTGCACTCAGACAATCTGAGCACAAGCTCAACGATTAAGCTTTTCTCCCTTAGTTTGCAGGCTAAGAAAATCGTCGGAGGTCTCATACCTCTTGACGTGGGCACGAGCCTGAAATCCCAATTTCAGCCCTCGAAACATCTCATATGTTCCGCGATGTTTCAAAAATGTCTTTTGGTGCCTCAACTCTAAACCGTTTAACTGAACTATCACGTAGTTATCAAAACGTGTATGTCCGATGTTCTCAACATCCACAAACAACATTTGGGTTTCAACACACTAAGCGGTGCATTAAGGACATAAGCTTTCTACTATCCGCATAATCGCTACTGTCAACTTTCAACTATATTTTCTCTAGGAACATATCTAAATAGTGGAACTAAAGCGCGAGCTTACGACATAATTTGCAAAGATCTTTTGACTATGTTCAGGATAATTAAGTTCATCTTATGAACTCCCACTCAGATAGACATCCCTCTGGTCATCTAAGTGATTACATGATCCGAGTCAACTAGGCCATGTCCGATCATCACGTGAGACGGACTAGTCATCATCGGTGAACATCTTCATGTTGATCGTATCTACTATACGACTCATGCTCGACCTTTCGGTCTCTGTGTTCGAGGCCATATGCATACATGCTAGGCTCGTCAAGTTTACCCTAAGTGTTTGGCGTGTGTAAATCTGTCTTACACCCGTTGTATGTGAGCGTAGAATCCATCACACCCGATCATCACGTGGTGCTTAGAAGCGACGAACTTTATAGCGGTGCGCGAGTTAGGGAGAACACTTCTTGAAATTTTGTAAGGATCATCTTATTTACTACCATCGTTCTAAGTAAACAAGATGCATAAACATGATAAACATCACATGCAATCAAAATAGTGACATGATATGGCCAATATCATTTTGCTCCTTTGATCTCCATCTTGAGCTCCATGATCATCATCGTCACCGGCATGACACCATGATCTCCATCATCATGATCTCCATCATCGTGTCTCCATGAAGTTGTCTCGCCAACTTATTACTTCTACTACTATGGCTACGGGTTAGCAATAAAGTAAAGTAATTACATGGCGTTGTTTAATGACCGCAGGTCATACAATAAATAAAGACAACTCCTATGGCTCCTGCGGTTGTCATACTCATCGACATGCAAGTCGTGATTCCTATTACAAGAACATGATCAATCTCATACATCACATATCATTCATCACATTCTTCTTGGCCATATCACATCACATAGCATACTGCAAAAACAAGTTAGGCGTCCTCTAATTGTTGTTTGCATGTTTCTGTGGTTGCTATGGGTTTCTAGCAAACGTTTCTTACCTCATAAAACCACAGCGTGATATGTAAATTTCTATTTACCCTTCATAAGGACCCTTTTCATCGAATCCGTTCGATTAAAGTGGGAGACTAGCACCCGCTAGCCACCTTATGCACCAAGTGCATGTCAATCGGTGGAACTTGTCTCACGTAAAGTGCGTGTAAGGTTGGTCGGGCGCTTCATCCCACAATACCGTCGAAACAAGATTGGACTAGTAGCGGTAAGCATATTGAACAAAATCAGCGCCCACAACTACTTTGTGTTCTACTCGTGCAAAGAATCTCGCAATAGACCTAGCTCATGATGCCCTTTGTTGGGGAGCGTGGCAGAAATTCAAAATTTTCTCGTGTCACCAAGATCTATCTATGGAGAAACCAGCAGCGAGGGAAGGAGAGTGCATCTACATACCCTTGTATATCGCTAAGCGGAGGCGTTCAAGAGAAGCGGGGTTGAAGGAGTCGTACTGTCGTGATCCAAACCACAGGAGATCCTAGTGCGAGCAGACGGCACCTCCGCGTTCAACACGTACAGCCGGTGATGTCTCCACGCCTTGATCCAGCAAGGAGAGGAGAGGTTGAGAAGACTCCATCCAGCAGCAGCACTGGCAGGCGTGGTGGTGATGGAGGGCGTGGTAGTCAGCGGAGGCTTCGCCAAGCACGCGAGATTTGAGGAGAAGGAGAGAGGTAGGGCTGCACCAGAGGAGAAGTTCTCGTGTGTTGGCAGCCCTCAAGACCTCCACTATATATAGGGGAGGGAGGTGCGCCCCTCTGGGTTTCCACCCAAGGGGTGCGGCAGCCCCAATCCCATTTATGGGTGGCGGCCAGGAAAACTTGCCCCCAAGTTGGGTGGGCACCCCTCCCAAACCCTAGGCGCCTTGGGCCTTGGTGGGGCGTGCCAGCCACACAGGGCTGGTCCGCTCCCACTTGGCCCATGCAGCCCTCGACCCCAGGACCCTCCGGTGGTCCCGTGCGTTACCGATAAAACCGAAACTTTTCGGTGACCAAAGCAGGACTTCCATATATAAATCTTTACCTCCGGACCATTCCGGAACTCCTCGTGACATCCGGGATCTCATCAGAGACTCGAACAACATTCGGTAACCACATACAAACTTCCTTTATAACCCTAGCGTCGCCAGAACCTTAAGTGTGTAGACCCTACGGGTTCGGGAGACATGTAGACATGGCCGAGACGTTCTCCGGTCAATAACCAGCAGCGGGATATGGATACCCATGTTGGCTCCCACATGTTCCATGATGATCTCATCGGATGAACCACGATGTCAAGGACTTAATCGATCCGTATACAATTCCATTTGTCTAGCGGTATTATACTTGCCGAGATTCGATCGTCGGTATACGATACCTTGTTCAATATCGTTACCGGCAAGTCTCTTTACTCGTTCCGTAACACATCATCCGTGATCAACCCCTTGGTCACATTGTGCATACGATGATGTCCTACCGAGTGGGCCGAGATACCTCTCCGTTTACATGGGTGACAAATCCCGTCTCGATCCGTGTCAACCCATGAGACACTTTCGGAGATACGTAGTGCACCTTTATAGTCACCCGTTAAGTTGTGATGTTTGATACACCCAAAGCACTCCTCGGTATCCGGGAGTTACGATCTCATGGTCTAAGGAAGAGATACTTGACATTGGAAAAGCTCTAGCAAATGAACTACGATCTTTGTGCTATGCTTAGGATTGGGTCTTGTCCATCACATCATTCTCCTAATGATGTGATCCCGTTATCAACGACATCCAATGTCCATAGCGAGAAACCATGACTATCTGTTGATCTGTGAGCTAGTCAACTAGAGGCTCACTAGGGACATATTGTGGTCTATGTATTCACCGTGTATTACGATTTCCGGATAATACTGAGTTATAGCATGAATAAAGACAATTATCATGAACAAGGAAATATAATAATAGTTTTATTATTGCCTCTAGGGCATATTTCCAACAACAACTATCTGAATTGGGTCGGGAACACGAGGATCATCCTCATAGCTGCGAGGAAACAATATGTCCTAGAAGGACCGCTAGGTGGCGCTCCGTCCCGAGAACCAAGGCGTTATGAGCGCTTGGCGGTCTCGTCTTGATGATTACTCCCTCGTTCGGTGCGGCATGCTTTACGACTTAGAACCGGGGCTCTAAAAGCGTTTTGAGCATCACGGAGCATATGATATGTTAGAAGAGCTGAAACGGTTTTCCAAGCTCATGCCGGGTCGAGAGATATGATGTCTCCGACAAGTTCTATAGTTGTAAGATGGAGAAAACAGTTACGTCGGTGAGCACATACTCAAAATGTGCAGGTTGCACAACCGTATGATTGGTGAACATTAACCTCCAGATGAGGCGGTCATTGATAGAATCCTTGATCGCTCCCACCAAGCTACAAGAGCTTTGTGATGAACTACAATATGCGAGGGGATGGTGAAGACCATTCTGAAGTATTTTCAATCTTTGAAGACAATGAGAGGTTGAGATCAGAAAAGAACATCAAGTGTTGATGGTCAATAAGACCACTAAGTTCAAGAAGGGCAAGGGCAAGAAGAACTTCAAGAAGGGCGGCAAGGATGTTGTTGCGCCCGATAAGCCGATTCGGGAAGAAGTCAAAGAATGGACCCAAGCACGAGGTAGTGCTTTTATTGCAAGGGAAGGGTCCTTTGGAGCGGAACTGCCCCAAATACTTAGCGGATAAGAAGGTGGCAACACCAAAGGTATATTTGATATACATGTAATTGATGTGTACCTTACCGATACTCGTAGTAACTCCTGGGTATTTGATATCGGTGCCGTTGCTCATATTTGTAACTCACGGCGGGGCTGCGGAATAAGCGGAGGCTGGCGAAGGGCGAGGAAGCGATCTTGGCGTCGGGAATGGTTCCAAGGTCGATGTGATCGCCGTCGACACGCTACCTCTACATTTACCTACGGGATTAGTTATAAACCTTAATAATTGTTATTTGGTGCCAAGTTTGAGCATGAACATTATATCTGGATCTCAAATCGTCTGAGATGGCTACTCATTTAAATCCGAGAATAATGGTTGTTCTATTTATCGAGAGATATGTTTTATGGTCATGCCCCTATGGTCAATGGTTTATTCTTAATGAATCTCGGCGTAATATTACACATGTTCATAGTGTGAATGCCAAAAGATGTAAAGTTGATAACGATAGTCTCCCACATACATGTGCCTTGCCGCCTTAGTCACATTCTCCTTCATCCAGACTCCTTCATTTGCTGCTTGAAGCAGCTATGTACTCCGCTTCACATGTAGATCCCGCCACGGCGCTTTGTTTAGAACTGCACCAACTTACAGCTCCACCGTTTAATATAAACCGTATCCGGTTTGCGATTTAGAATCGTCGGATCGATGTCAAAACTTGGATCGGCGTAACCATTTCGACTAGCTCTTTGTCACCTCCATATCTGAAAACATATCCTTAGTCCTTTTCGGTATTTGAGGATGTTCTTGACGCTGTCGATGATCCACTCTGGATTACTTTGGTACCTCCTGCTAAGCTTATTGCTAAGCATCGTCGGTCAGGTACCAGACATTGCATACATGATAGAGCCTATGGCTGAAGCATAGGAAACATTTTTCATTTTCTCTCCATCTTCTGCTTGTGGTCGGGCATTGAGTTTGACTCAACTTCACACCTTGTAGCACAGGCAGAAACCTTTCTTTGCACGATCCATATTGAACTTTTTCAATATTTTGTCAAGGTATGTGCTTTGTGAAAGTCCTATTAAGCGTCTTGATCTATCTCTATAGATCTTGATGCCTAATATATAAGCAACTTCACGAGGTCTTTCATGAAAACTTTTATTCAAGTATCCTTTATGCTATCCGAGAAATTCTATATCATTTCCAATTAATAATATGTCATCAACATATAAAACTAGAAATGCTCTGAGCTCCCTCACTTTCTTGTAAATCAGGCTTCTCCAAAGTCTGTATAAAACCATATCTTTGATCACACTATCAAAGCGTTTATTCCAACTCGAGATGCTTGCACCAGTCCATAAATAGAGCGTTGGAGCTTGCAAACTTTATCGGCACCTTTTGGATCAACAAAACCTTACGGCTGCATCATATACAACTCTTCTTCTAGAAATCCATTCAACAATGCAGTCTTGACATCCATTTGCCAAATTTCAAAATCATGAAATGCAGCAATGGCCAACATGATTCGGACAGACTTAAGCATCGCTATGGGTGAGAAAGTCTCATCGTAGTCAACCCCTTGAACTTGTCGAAAACCTTTTGCAACAAGTCGAGCTTTATAGACAGTAATATTACCATCAGCGTCAGTCTTCTTCTTAAAGATCCATTTATTCTCAATGGCTTGCCGATCATCGAGCAAGTCAACCAAAATCCACTTTGTTTTCATACATGGATCCTATCTCAGATTTCATGGCCTCTAGCCATTTGCGGAATCTGGGCTCATCATCGCTTCCTCATAGTTAGTAGGTTCGTCATGGTCAAGTAACATGACTTCGAGAATAGGATTACCGTACCACTCTGGTGCGGATCTTACTCTGGTAGACCTCAGGTTGATCAAAACTTGATCTGAAGTTTCATGATCAATATCAATAGCTTCCTCACTAATTGGTGTAGTTGTCACGGGAACCGGTTCTGTGATGAACTACCTTCAATAAGGAGTGGATCTGATTATCTCATCAAGTTCTACTTTCCTCCCTCACTTCTTTGAGAAAACTCCTTCTCTAGAAAGGATCCATTCTTAACAAGGAATGTTTTGCCTTCGGATCTGTGATAGAAGGTGTACCCAATGATCTCTTTTGGGTATCCTATGAAGACACATTTCTCCGATTTGGGTTCGAGCTTATCGGTTGAAGTTTCTTCACATAAGCATCGCAGCCCCAAACTTTAAGAAAGGACAACTTTGGTTTCTTGCCAAACCACGATTCAGAAGGCGTCGTCTCAGCAGTTTTGATGGTGCCCTATTTAATGTGAATCGGCCGTCTCTAAAGCATAACCCCAAAATGATAGCGGTAAATGGTAAGAGACATCATAGATCGCACCATATCAAGTAAAATCACGATTCTGACGTTCGGACACACCATTTCGTTGTGGTGTTCGGTGGCGTGAGTTGCGAAACTATTCGCATTGTTTCAAATGTAAACCAAACTCGTAACTCAAATATTCTCCTCCACGATCAGATCGAAGAAATTTTATTTTCTTGTTACGATGATTTTCTACTTCACTCTAAAATTCTTTGAACTTTTCAAATATTTCAGACTTATGTTTCATTAAGTAGATATACCCATATCTGCTCAAATCATCTGTGAAGGTGAGAAAATAACGATATCCGCCATGAGCCTCAACATTCATCGGACCACATACATACGTATGTATGATTTCCAACAAATCTGTTGCTCTCTCCATAGTTCGGAGAAGCGGTGTTTTTGTCATCTTTCCCATGAGGCACGGTTACTTAAGTACCAAGTGATTCATAATCAAGTGATTCGAAAGTCCATCGGTATGAAGTTTCTTCATGCGTTTTACCGATATGACCTAAGCGGCGATTGCCACAAATAAGTTGCACTATCATTATCAACTCTGCATCTTTTGGTTTCAACATTATGAATATGTGTATCACTACTATAGAGATTCAATAAAATAGACCACTCTTCAAGGGTGCATGACCATAAAAGATATTACTCATATAAATAGAACAACCATTATTCTCTGATTTAAATGAATAACCGTCTCGCATCAAACAAGATCCAGATATAATGTTCATGCTCAGCGCGGGCACCAAATAACAATTATTTAGGTCTAAAACTAATCACGATGGTAGATGTAGAGGAGGCGTGCCGAAGCGCGATCACATCGACTTTGGAACCGTTTCCCGCGCATCGTCAACTCGTCCTTTGCGGTGCTCGCTTATTCCATAGTCCTGTTTGAGTTGAAATATTAGGCAGAACGATATCAAATACCGAGGTGCTACTCGAGCTCTAGTTAGGTACACATCAATAACATGTATATCACATATACCTTTGTTCACTTTGCCATCCTTCTTATCCGCCAAATATTTGGGGCAGTTCCGCTTCCAGTGACCAGTCTGCTTGCAGTAGAAGCACTCATATTCAGGCTTAGGTCCAGACTTGGGTTTCTTCTCTTGAGCAGCAACTTGCTTGCCGTTCTTTTTGAAGTTCCCCTTCTTCTTCCCTTTGCCCTTCTTGTTGAAACTAGTGGTCTTGTTGACCATCAACACTTGATGCTCCTTCTTGATTTCTACCTCTGCGGCTTTCAGCATCGTGAAGAGCTCGGGAATAGTCTTGTTCATCCCTTGCATATTATAGTTCATCACAAAGCTCTTGTAGCTTGGTGGCGATGATTGAAGAATTCATCAATGACACTATCATCGGAAGATTAACTCGGTTGAATCAAGTGATTGTTATACCCGGACATTACAGTATATGTTCTTGCAGAACTATTCTCTTCCATCTTGCAGCTATAGAACTTATTGGAGACTTCATATCTCTCAATCCGGGCATTTGCTTGAAATATTAACTTCAACTCTGGAACATCTCATATGCTCCATGGCGTTCAAAAGCGTCGTTGAAGACCGGTTCTAAGCCGTAAAGCATGGCACTTGAACTATAGAGTAGTCATCAGCTTTGCTCGCGGACGCTCTTAACATCGTCGATTGCATCAGCAGCGGGCTGGCACCCAGCGGTGCTTCGGGGCGTACCTCTTACGTGCAGCAATGAGGATAATCCTCGAATTCGGACCGAGTCCGTGTAATTGCTACCATCATCTTTCAACTTTGCTTTCTCAAGGAATGCATTAAAATTCAGCGGAACAACGACCGAGCCATCTATCTACAAAAAAACATAGACAAGCAAGATACTATCGGTACTAAGTTCATGATAAATTTAAGGTTAATTAATCATATTACTTAAGAACTCCCACTTAGGCAGACATCTCTCTAGTCATCTAAGTGATCCGTGATCCAAATCAACTAAACCATAACCGATCATCACGTGAGATGGAGTAGTTTTCAATGGTGAACATCATTATGTTGATCATATCTACTATATGATTCACGCTCGACCTTTCGGTATCCGTGTTCGAGGCCATATCGCAAATGCTAGGCTCGTCAAGTTTAACTTTGAGTATTACTGCGTGTGCAAAACTGGCTTGCACCGTTGTAGATGGACGTGAGAGCTTATCACACCCGATCATCACGTGGTGTCTCGGCCGACGAACTTTGCCAATGGTGCATACTCGGGAGAACACTTCTTGATAATTTTAGTGAGAGATCATCTTAAAATGCTACCGTCAATCAAAGCAAGATAAGATGCATAAAGGATAAACGTCACATGCAATCAATATAAGTGATATGATATGGCCATCATCATCTTGTGCTTGTGATCTCCATCTCCGAAAGCACCGTCGTGATCACCATAAATCACCGTAGCGACACCTTGATCTCCATCGTAGCATCGTTGTAGTTTATGCCATCTATTGCTTCTCGACTATCGCTACCGCTTAGTGATAAAGTAAAGCAATTACAGAGCGTTTGCATTTCATACAATAAAGTGACAACCATATGGCTCTGCCGATTGCCGATAACCGGTTACAAAACATGATCATCTCATACAATAAAATATAGCATCACGTCTTGGCCATATCACATCACAACATGCCTGCAAAAACAAGTTAGGCGTCATCTACTTTGTTGTTGCAAATTTTACATGGCTGCTACGGGCTTTAGCAAGAACCGTTCTTACCTCGCATCAAAACCACAGCGATAGTTTGTCAAATAGACTCGTTTAACCTTCACAAGGACGGGCGTAGTCACTTTCGGTTCAACTAAAGTTGGAGAAAGCAGACACCCGCTAGTCACTGCGTGCAAAAGCACGGCGGTAAAACCAGTCTCGCGTAAGCGTCGCGTAATGTCGGTCGGCGCTTCATCCAACAATACCGCTGAACCAAAGTATGACATCTTTGGTAGGCGGTATGACTTATATCGTCCACAACTCACTTGTGTTCTACTCGTGCATATAACATCAGCGCATAAAACCTAGGCTCGGATGCCCTTTGTTGGGGAGCGTAGTAATTTCAAAAATTCCCTCGCTGCGCAAGATCATGGTGATGATATAGCAGCGAGGGGAGAGTGTTGTCTCGTACCCTTGTAGGCGAAGCGGAGCGTTGGCATAGCGTAGAGAAGTAGTCGTCGTCCTCCGGTCCGACCGATCCAAGCACCGTTACTCCGGCACCTCCGAGTTCTTGACGCACGCGTACAGCTCGATGGCGCACCCTCGATCTCAATCCGATGAGGCGCAGGGGAGTTCCGTCGACCTGACGGCGTGGTGGCGATCTTGATGTTCTCTGTCGCGAGGGCTTCACCTAAGCACCGATACAATATGAGCGAGGTGTAATATCGTGGAGGGGCACGCTGCGGCTAAGGAATGATCAATGATCAACTTGTGTGTATAGGGTGCCCCCTACCCCGTATATAAAGGAGGGAGGGAGGAGGTGGCGGCCCAAGGGAGCGGCGCCATGCGGAGGAAACCTACTCCAGTGGGTTTCCCTCCTTTCTAATCAATATGGAGGGAAGGAAGGAGTGCTAGTAGTAGGAAGGAAGAGGGAAGGAGAGAAGGGGGCCCCTCCCCAGTCGGATTGGGCTTGGGGGCGCCCCTTCCTGCTCCTTCTCCCTTCCTTCCTTGGGCTCAATAAGGCCCATATACTTACCGGGGGTTCGGTAACCTCCGAACTCGGTATATTCCCAAACTCTCCGGAACCTTTCGGTGTCCAAATATATCCGTCAATATATCAATCTTTATGTCTCAACCATTTGAGACTCCTCGTCATGTCCGTGATCACATCAGGGACTCGAACAACCTTGGTACATCAAAATACATAAACTCATAATATAACTATCATGAAACCTTAATCGTGCGGACCCTACGGTTCGAGAACAATGTAGACATGACCGAGATGTTGGGGAGCGTAGTAATTTCAAAAAATTCCCTACGCACCGCATAAAGATCATGGTGATGCATAACAGAGAGGAGAGTGTTGTCTCATTGCCCTTGTAGACCAAAGCGGAGCGTTGACACAACGTAGAGGAAGTAGTCGTCGTCCTCCGGTCCAACCGATCCAAGCACCGTTACTCCGGCACCTCGAGGTTCTTGACAGCGTGCAGCTCGATGGCGCACCCTCGATCTCAATCCGATGCAGAGGCTCAGGGGAGTTCGTCGGCCTGACGGCGTGGTGATGATCTTGATGTTCTCTGTCGCGGGAGGCCGCCTAAGCACCGCTACAATATGATCGAGGTGTAATATCGTGGAGGGCACACACGGCTAAGAGCGATCAATGATCAACTTGTGTGTCCTAGGGTGCACCCTACCCCGTATATAAAGGAGGGAGGGAGGAGGTGGCTTGCCCAGAGGCGCGCCATAGGGAGGAAACCTACTCCAAGTGGGTTTCCCCCTTTCTCTATCTTATTTGGAGGGAAGGAAGGAGTACTAGTATTAGGAAGTAGTACTAGTAGTAGGAAGGAAGAGGGGAAGGAGAAAGGAAAGGGGCGGTCCCCTCCCGATTCGGATTGGGCTTGGAAGCGCGCCCCTCCTTATTCCTTCTCTCTTCCTCCTACATGGGCCCAATAAGGCCCGTATACCTCCCGAGAGGTTCCGGTAACCTCCCGGAGCTCCAAACTTCTCCGGAACCTTTCCGGTGTCCAAATTGTTGGGTAACGTAGCAGAAATTCAAAAATTTTCTTACGTGTCACCAAGATCTATCTATGGAGAAACCAGCAAACGAGTAGAAGGAGAGTGCATCTACATACCCTTGTAGATCGCTAAGCGGAGCGTTCAAGTGAGCAGGGTTGATGGAGTCGTGCTCGTCGTGATTCAAATCACCGATGATCAAGTGCCCGAGCAGACGGCACCTCGCGTTCAACACCGCGTACAGCCGGCGGCGTCTCCCGCCTTGATCCAGCAAGGAGAGAGGAGAGGTTGAGGAAGACTCCTCCAGCAGCAGCACAATGGCGTGGTGGTGATGGAGAGTGTAACAATCAGCGGGGCCGCTAAGCACCACGGAGAGGAGGTACTTGGGAGAGAGGCTGCAGCCAAAGCGGGGCGAATCACGTGTGTGCGTGTGTCTCTGGGCAGCCCCTAGGCCTCACTATTTATAGGGAGAGGAGGGCTGCGCCCCTGTGGGGTTTCCCACCCCAAGGCGGCCAGCCCAGATCCCATCTGGTGGCGGCGGAGGAGAGGGGCGCCCACTAGGTGGGCCTTAAGGCCCATCTGGACCTGGGTTTGCCCCTCCCTTCATTTCCCACGCCTTGGGCCTTGGTGGGGGCGCCCCAGCCACCTAGGGGCTGGTCCCCTCCACACTTGGCCCACGCAGCCATCACAGGGCAGGTGGCCCCACTTGGTGGACCCGGGACCCTCCGGTGGTCGTCGTCTGAAATAAACCCGAAACTTTCCGGTGACCAAAACAGGACTTCCCATATATAAATCTTTACCTCCGGACCATTAGGAACTCCTCGTGACGTCAGGGATCTCATCAGGGACTCGAACAACATTCGGTAACCACATACAAGCTTCCTTTATAACCCTAAGCGTCGCCAGAACCTTAAGTGTGTAGACCCTACGGGTTCGGGAGACATGTAGACATGGCCAGAGGCGTTCTCCGGTCAATAACCAACAGCGGGATCTGGATACCCATGTTGGCTCCCACATGTTCCGCGATGATCTCATCGGATGAACCACGATGTCAGGACTCGGTCGATCCGTATACAATTCCCTTTGTCTAGCGGTATTTTACTTGCGAGATTCGATCGTCGGTATACGATACCTTGTTCAATCACGTTACCGGCAAGTCTCTTTACTCGTTCGCAACACATCATCCGTGATCAACCCCTTGATCACATTGTACTGATATGATGATGTCCTGCAAGTGGGCGAGAGATACCTCTCCATTTACATGGGTGACAAATCGATCTCGATCCGTGTCAACCGCAGACACTTTCGGAGATACAGTAGTGCACCTTTATAGTCACCCGATTCGTTGTGGCGTTTGATACACCAAAGCACTCCTACGGTATCCGGGAGTTACGATCTCATGGTCTAAGGAAGAGATACTTGACATTGGAAAAGCTCTAGCAAGCGAACTACGATCTTTGTGCTATGCTTAGGATTGGGTCTTGTCCATCACATCATTCTCCTAATGATGTGATCCGTTATCAACGACATCCAATGTCCATAGCGAGGAAACCATGACTATCTGTTGATCTGCATGGCTAGTCAACTAGAGGCTCACTAGGGACATATTGTGGTCTATGTATTCACCGTGTATTACGATTTCCGGATAATCTGATTATAGCATGAATAAAGACAATTATCATGAACAAGAAATATAATAATAATACTTTTATTATTGCCTCTAGGGCATATTTCCAACAGTCTCCCACTTGCACTAAGTCAATAATCTAGTTCACATCACCATGTGATTAACACTCCAGGTCACATCGCCATGTGACTAACACCCAGAGTTTACTAGAGTCGGTAGTCTAGTTCACATCACTATGTGATTAACACTCAATGAGTTTTAGGTTTGATCATGTTGCTTGTGAGAGGTTTTTAGTCAGCAGTGCGAACCTTTCGGATCCGTGTATGCTTACAAATCTCTATGTCATCTCCTAGATGTAGCTACCACGCTCTATTTGGAGCTATTCCAAATATTTGTTCTACTTGGAGCTATTCTAAAAATTGCTCCATTATCGTATCCGGTATCTCTACTCGAGCTATCCGGATAGGTGTAAACTTACATCGGCGTAACCAATTCTGACGAACTCTTTTACCACCTCCATAATCGAGAAAATTCCTTAGTACACTAGTTACTAAGGATAACTTTGACGCTGTCTGTGATCCATTCTTGGATCACTCTTGTACTATAGTGACTCATGGCAAGGCACACTTAGTCACGGTACACGACATAGCATCTTGTAGAGCCTACGTCTTAATCATAGGGGCGACCTTCGTCCTTTCTCTCTATATACTGCCGTGGTTGAGCTTTTAAGTCTTAACTTCATACCTTACAACTCGAGCAAGAACTCCTTCTTTGGTGATCCATCTGAACACCTTCAAGATCATGTCAAGGCATGTGCTCATTTGAAAGTAATATTAAGCATTTTGATCTATCTTACAGATCTTGATGCTTATTGTTTAAATAACCTAATCCAGGTTTTCCATTGAAAAACAATTTTCAAATAACCTATATGCTTTCTAGAAATTCCACATCATTTACGATCAACAATATGTCGACAACATATACTCATCAGAAATTTTATAGTGCTCCACTCACTTCTTTGGAAATACAAGTCTCTCATAAACTTTGTATAAACCCAAAATCTTTGATCATCTTATCAAGCGCATTCCAACTCCGAGATGCTTACTCCGGTCCTTAGAAGGATCATTGGAGCTAGCATACCTTTAGCATCCTTAGGATCGACAAAACCTTTCTTATTGTATCACATACAACCTTTCCTTCTGAGTGGTAAGGAAAGTCGTTTTGACATCCATCGCGATTTCATAAATCACTAATGCTAACATGATTCGAGCGGACTTTAAGCATCGCTACGGATGAAAAATCTCATCGTAGTCAACTCCTTGAACTTGTGAAAACTCTTACATACAAGTCGAGCTTCATAGAGCGGTGACATTACAAATCACGTCCGTCTTCTTCTTAAAGATCCATTTATCTCAATGGCTTGCCGATCATCGGGCAAGTCCACCAAAGTCCATGTTTTGTTACGATACATGGATCCTATCTCAGATTCATGGCTTCTAACCATTTGTGAATTTGGGCCCTGTTGCTTCTCCATAGCTCGTAGGTTCATCGTTGCCTAGCAACATGTCTTTCAAGACAGGATTCTTGTACCACTCGAGTAGTACACATCCTTGTCACCCTCACGGTATCTGTAGTGACTTGATCCGAAGTTTCATGATCACTATCATAGCTTCTACTTCAATTGGTGTAGGTGCCATAGGAACAACTTCACGTGCCTGCTACACACTAGTTGTAGTAATGGTTCAATGACCATATCAAGTCTCCACCATCCTCCCACTCAACTTTTGAGACAAACTTTTCCTCGAAAGGACCCGATTCAAGAAACAATCCTTTATTGTTTCGGATCTGAATTAGGAGGTATACCCAACTGTTTTGGGTGTCCTATGAAGATGCATTTTATCCGCTTTGGGTTCGAGCTTATCAACTTGAAACTTTTTTCACATAAGCGTCGCAGCCCCAAACATTTAGAAATGACGACTTAGGTTTCTCTAAACCATAGTTCATCGGTGTCATCCCAGCGGAATTCGTGGTGCCGTATTTAAAGTGAATGTGGTTGTCTCTAATGCCTAACCCATGAGCGATAGTGGTAATCGACAAGAGACATCATAGCGCACCATATCCAATAGGGTGCAACTATGATGTTCGGACACACCATCAAACAATGGTGTTCGGTGGTATTAATTGTGAAACAATTTCCACAATGTCTAATTGCGTGCCAAAGCTTCGTAACTCAGATACTCATCTCTATGATCATATCATAGACATTTCATCCTCTTGTCACGATGATCTTCAACTTCACTCTGAAATTACTTGAACCATTCAATAATTCAGACTTGTGTTTCATCAAGTAAATATACTCTACATCTACTCGAATCATCGTGAAGTAATAACATAACGATATTCCTTTGCATGCCTCGGCACTCATTGGACTGCACACATCAAAATGTGTTACTTCCAACAAGTTGCTATCTTGTTCCATTTCTTTGAAAAGCGAGGCTTTTAGTCATCTTGCCCATGTGGTATGATTTGCATATCTCAAGTGATTCAAAATCAAGTGAG
Organism: Aegilops speltoides; assembly: GCA_021437245.1. NCBI lineage: Eukaryota > Viridiplantae > Streptophyta > Magnoliopsida > Poales > Poaceae > Aegilops > Aegilops speltoides. The sequence goes on from JAHHZJ010001610.1 coordinate 35,224, forward strand.
TCCAAACTATTCATCGCATGGAGTTTCTTCATGCATATACACCAATAGACATGGTTAGCATGTCTCAAACTTTCAAAATTGAATGAGTCAAAGATCCATCAATATGGTGCTTCTTCATGCGTTTTATACCAATATGACTTACATGGCGATTGCCATAAGTAAGTGGTACTATCATTATTATCTTATATCTTTTGGCATGAAAATGTGTATCACTCGATCGAGATTTCAATAAACCATTCATTTCGGTGCAAGACCATTGAAGGTATTATTCAAATAAGCGAGTAACCATTATTCTCCTTAAATGAATAACCGTATTGCGATAGACATAATCCAATCATGTCTATGCTCAGCATAAACACCAAATCTCGATGGTAGAGGGCGTGCGATGCTTGATCACATCAACCTTGGAAACACTTCCAGCATATATCGTCGACTCACCTTTAGCTAGTCTCCGTTTATTCCGTAGCTTTTATTTGAGTTACTAACACTTAGCAACCGAACGGTATCTAATACCTGGTGCTACTAGGAGTACTAGTAAAGTACACATTAACATAATGTATATCAATATACTTCTATCGACCTTGCCGACCTTCTCATCTACCAAGTATCTAGGGTAATTCCGCTCCAGTGGTTGTTCCCCTTATTACAGAAGCACTTAGTCTCGGGTTTGGGTTCAACCTTGGGTTTCTTCACTAGAGCAGCATCTGATTTGCCGTTTCATGAAGTATCCCTTCTAGCCCTTGCCTTTCTTGAAACTAGTGGTTTCACCAACCATCAACAATTGATGCTCCTTCTTGATTTCTACTTCCGCGATTGTCAAATATCGCGAATAACTCAGGATCATCATATCTATCCACGATATGTTATAGTTCATCACGAAGCTCTAACAGCTTGGTGGCAATGACTTTGGAGAAACATCACTATCTCATCGGAAGATCAACTCCCACTCAATTCAAGTGATTGTTATACTCGGACAATCGAGCACAAGCTCAGCGATTGAGCATTTCTACCTTAGTTTGTAGGCTAAGAAAATCGTCGGAGGTCTCATACCTCTTGGCGTGAGCACGAGCTTGAAAACTCAATTTCAGCCCTCGAAACATCTCATATGTTCATGACGTTTGAAAAACATCTTTGGTGCCTTAATTCTAAACCGTTTAAGCTGAACTATCACGTAGTTATCAAAGCGTGTATGTCGATGTTCAACATCCACAAACAACGTTTGGGGTTCAACCTGTGGCGGTGCATTAAGGACATAAGCTTTCTCTTGTCCGCATAATACTCTTGTCAACTTTCAACTATATTTTCTCTGGAACATATCTAAGCAGTGGAACTAAAAGCGAGCTTCACGACATAATTTGCAAAGATCTTTTGACTATGTTCAGGGATAATTAAGTTCATCTTATGAACTCCCACTCGAGATAGACATCCCTCTGGTCATCTAAGTGATTACATGATCCAAGTTAACTAGCCGTGTCCGATCATCACGTGAGGCGGACTAGTCATCATCGGTGAACATCTTCATGTTGATCGTATCTACTATCGACTCATGCTCGACCTTTCGGTCTCCGTGTTCGAGGCCATATGCGCACATGCTAGGCTCGTCAAGTTAACCCCAAGTGTTTTAGCTGTGTAAAACTGTCTTACACCGTTGTATGTGAGCGTAGAATCCATCACACCGATCATCACGTGGTGCTTAGAAGCGGCGAACTGTAGCGGTGCCGATCGAGGAGAACACTTCTTGAAATTTTGTAAGGATCATCTTATTTACTACCGTCGTCCTAAGTAAACAAGATGCATAAACATGATAAACATCACATGCAATCAAATAGTGACATGATATGGCCAATATCATTTTGCTCCTTTGATCTCCATCTTGAGGCTCCATGATCATCATCGTCACCGGCATGACACCATGATCTCCATCATCATGATCTCCATCATCGTGTCTCCATGAAGTCGTCTGCCAACTTATTACTTCTACTACTATGGCTGCGGTTAGCAATAAAGTAAAGTAATTACATGGCGTTGTTCAATGACACGCGGGTCATACAATAAATAAAGACAACTCCTATGGCTCCTGCGGTTGTCATACTCATCGACATGCAAGTCGTGAATCCTATTACAAGAACATGATCAATCTCATACATCACATATTATTCATCACATTCATCTTGGCCATATCACATCACATAGCATACCTGCAAAAACAAGTTAGGCGTCCTCTAATTGTTGTTTGCATGTTTCTGATAGCTGCTATGGGTTTCTAGCAAACGTTTCTTACCTCATAAAAAACCACAGCGTGATTTGCCAAGTGCTATTACCCTTCATAAGGACCCTTTTCATCGAATCCGTTCAGACTAAAGTGGGAGGCGGCACCGCTAGCCACCTTATGCGCGAAGTGCATGTCAATCAGTGGAACTGTCTCTCACGTGGAAATGCGTGTAAGGTCGGTCCGGGCGCTTCATCCCACAATGCCGTCGAAACAAGATTGGACTAGTAGCGGTAAGCATATTGAACAAAATCAGCGCCCACAACTACTTTGTGTTCTACTCGTGCAAAGAATCTACATAATAGACCTAGCTCATGATGCCCTTTGTTGGGTAGCGTGGCGAGAAATTCAAAAATTTTCTTCGTGTCACCAAGATCTATCTATGGAGAAACCAGCAAGCGAGTAGAAGGAGGTGCATCTACATACCCTTGTAGATAAGCTAAGCGGAGCGTTCAAGTGAGCAGGGTTGATGGAGTCGTGCACGTCGTGATTCAAATCACCGATGATCAAGTGCCGAGCAGGACGGCACCTCCGCGTTCACACTACGTGCAGCCGGCGGCGTCTCCCCGCCTTGATCCGGCAAGGAGAGGGAGAGGTTGAGAAGACTCCCTCAGCAGCAGCACAATGGCGTGGTGGTGATGGAGGAGTGTGGCAATCCAGCGAGGCTTCGCTAAGCACCACGGGAGAGGAGTACTTGGGAGAGAGGAGAGAGCTGCAACCAAAGGCGGGGCAGAATCACGTGTGATACGTGTGTCTCTGGGCAGCCCTAGGCCTCACTATTTATAGGGAGAGAGGAGGCGCCCCTGTGGGGTTTCCCACCCCAAGGGGCGGCCCAGATCCCATCTGGTGGCGGCGGAGGGGGAGAGGGGCGCCCACTAGGTGGGCCTTAAGGCCCATCTGGACCTAGGTTTGCCCTCCTTCATTTCCCACGCCTTGGGCCTTGGTGGGGCGCCCAGCCCACCTAGGGGCTGGTCCCCTCCCACTTGGCCACACTTGCCTTACAGGGCAGGTGGCCCCACTTGGTGGACCCAGGACCCTCAGGTGGTCCGTGCGTCTGAATAAACCCGAAACTTTTCGGTGACCAAAACAGGACTTCCATATATAAATCTTTACCTCCGGACCATTCAGGAACTCCTCGTGACGTCAGGGATCTCATCAGGGACTCGAACAACATTCGGTAACCACATACAAGCTTCCTTTATAACCCTAAGCGTCGCCGAACCTTAAGTGTGTAGACCCTACGGGTTGGAGACATGTAGACATGGCCGAGGCGTTCTCCGGTCAATAACCAACAGCGGGATCTGGATACCCATGTTGGCTCCCACATGTTCCCGATGATCTCATCGGATGAACCACGATGTCAAGGACTCGGTCGATCCATTATACAATTCCCTTTGTCTAGCGGTATTTTACTTGCCGAGATTCGATCGTCGGTATATCGATACCTTGTTCAATCACGTTACCGGCAAGTCTCTTTACTCGTTCCGCAACACATCATCCGTGATCAACCCTTGATCACATTGTACTGATATGATGATGTCCTACAGAGTGGGCGGAGATACCTCTCCATTTACATGGGTGACAAATCGATCTCGATCCGTGTCAACCGCAGACACTTTCGGAGATACCTGTAGTGCACCTTTATAGTCACCCGATTCGTTGTGGCGTTTGATACACCAAAGCACTCCTCGGTATCAGGAGTTACGATCTCATGGTCTAAGGAAGATACTTGACATTGGAAAAGCTCTAGCAAGCGAACTACCACGATCTTTGTGCTATGCTTAGGATTGGGTCTTGTCCATCACATCATTCTCCTAATGATGTGATCCGTTATCAACGACATCCAATGTCCATAGCCAGGAAACCATGACTATCTGTTGATCTGGCAGGCTAGTCAACTAGAGCTCACTAGGGACATATTGTGGTCTATGTATTCACCGTGTATTACGATTTCCGGATAATCTGATTATAGCATGAATAAAGACAATTATCATGAACAAGGAAATATAATAATAATACTTTTATTATTGCCTCTAGGGCATATTTCCAACACAAATATATCCGTCCAATATATCAATCTTTATGTCTCGACCATTTGAGACTCCTCGTCATGTCGTGATCATATCAGGGACTCGAACAACCTTGGTACATCAAAATACATAAATCGAGATTTCAATAAACCATTCATTTGGTGCAAGACCATTGAAGGTATTATTCAAATAACAGAGTAACCATTATTCTCCTTAAATGAATAACGTTTGCGATAGACATAATCCAATCATGTCTATGCTCAGCTAAACACCAAATCTCGATGGTAGAGGGCGTGCGATGCTTGATCACATCAACCTTGGAAACACTTCCAAGCATATCGTCGACTCACCTTTAGCTAGTCTCCGTTTATTCGTAGCTTTTATTTGAGTTACTAACACTTAGCAACGAACCGGTTATCTAATACCTGGTGCTACTAGGGTACTAGTAAAGTACACATTAACATAATGTATATCAATATACTTCTATCGACCTTGCCGCCTTCTCATCTACCAAGTATCTAGGGTAATTCCGCTCGTGGTTGTTCCCCTTATTACGAAGCACTTAGTCTCGGGTTTGGGTTCAACCTTGGGTTTCTTCACTAAAGCAGCATCGATTTGCCGTTTCATGAAGTATCCCTTCTAGCCCTTGCCTTTCTTGAAACTAGTGGTTTCACCAACCATCAACAATTGATGCTCCTTCTTGATTTCTACTTCCGATGTCAAATACGCGAATAACTCAGGATCATCATATCTATCCTGATATGTTATAGTTCATCCGAAGCTCTAACAGCTTGGTGGCAATGACTTTGGAGAAACATCACTATCTCATCCGGAAGATCAACTCCCACTCAATTCAAGTGATTGTTATACTCGAGACAATCAGCACAAGCTCAACGATTGAGCATTTCTACCTTAGTTTGTAGGCTAAGAAAATCGTGAGGTCTCTTTCTTGGCGTGGCCGAGCAAAACTCAATTTCAAGCCCCGAAACATCTCATATGGACGTTTGAAAAACATCTTTGGTGCCTTAATTCTAAACCGTTTAAGGGAACTATCCCGTAGTTATCAAAGCGTGTATTCGATGTTCAACATCCACAAACAACGTTTGGGGTTCCCTTGGCGGTGCATTGGGACATAAGCTTTCTCTTGTCCGCATTCCTTTCTTCAACTTTCAACTATATTTTCTCTGGGAAATATCTAAGCAGTGGAACTAAAAGCGAGCTTCGACATAATTTGCAAAATCTTTTGACTATGTTGGGGATAATTAAGTTCATCTTATGAACTCCCCTCAATAACATCCCTTGGTCATCTAAGTGATTACATGATCCAATTAACTAGCCGTTCCGATCATCCGTGAGGCGGACTAGTCATCATCGGTGAACATCTTCATGTTGATCGTATCTACTATCGACTCATGCTCGACCTTCGGTCTCCGTGTTCGAGGCCATATCGCATTAGGCTCGTCAAGTTAACCCAAGTGTTTTCTTGTAAAATGTCTTACAGTTGTATGTGAGCGTAAAATCCATCACCCGATCATCACGTGGTGCTTAGAACGACGAACTTGTGCGATTGCCGGTCGGGGAAACACTTCTTGAAATTTTTGAGGATCATCTTATTTACTACCGTCGTCCTAAGTAAACAAGATGCATAAACATAATTTCAATGCAATCAAATAGTGACATGATATGGCCAATATCATTTTTCCTTTGATCTCCATCTTGGGGCTCCATGATCATCATCGTCCATGGCATGACACCATGATCTCCATCATCATGATCTCCATCATCGTGTCTCCATGAAGTTGTCGCCAACTTATTACTTCTACTACTATGGCTGCGGTTAGCAATAAAGTAAAGTAATTACATGGCGTTTTCAAACCGCAGGGTCATACAATAAAAAACAACTCCTATGGCTCCTGGGTTTCATACTCATCGACATGCAAGTCGTGAATCCTATTACAAGAACATGATCAATCTCATACATCACATATTATTCATCACATTCATCTTGGCCTATCATCACAAGCATACCACCAAAAACAAGTTAGGCGTCCTCTAATTGTTGTTTGCATGTTTCCAAGCTGCTTGGGTTTCTAGCAAACGTTTCTTACCTCATAAAACCCAAGCGTGATTTGCCAATTGCTATTACCCTTCATAAGGACCCTTTTCGCCGAATCCGTTCCGACTAAAGTGGGAGGCGGCACCCTAGCCACCTTATGCCGAAGTGCATGTAATCGGTGGAACTTTCTCACGTAAATCGTGTAAGGTCGGTCGGGCCCTTCATCCCACAATGGCAAAACAAAGATTGGACTAATAACGTAAGCATATTGAACAAAATCAACGCCCCAACTACTTTGTGTTCTACTGGAAGAATCTCCAAATAGACCTAGCTCATGATGCCCTTTGTTGGGTAGCGTGGCGGAAATTCAAAAATTTTCTTCTTCCCAAAGATCTATCTATGGAGAAACCAGCAAGCAGAGAAGGAAGGTGCATCTACATACCCTTGTAGATGCTGGAAGCGTTCAAGTGAGCGGGGTTGATGGAGTCATCGTCGTGATTCAAATCACCGATGATCAGTGCGAGCGGGGACGGCACCTCGGCGTTCAACCACGTCAGCCCGGGCGTCTCCCCGCCTTGATCCGGCAAGGAGAGGGAGGTTGAGAAGACTCCCTCGGCAGCAGCACAATGGGTGGTGGTGATGGAGGGTGTCCAATCCAGGGGCTTCCTAAGCACCCGGGAGAGGAGGACTTGGGGGAGAGGGGCAACCAAAGGGGAGAACGTGTGAACTGTTCTGGGCAGGCCCTGGCCTCCTATTTATAGGGGAGAGGAGGCCCCCTGTGGAGTTTCCCACCCCAAGGGGTCCCCCAATCGGTGGGGGGGGGGGAGAGGGGGCCCACTAGGTGGGCCTTAAAATATCTGGACCTAGGTTTCCTCCTTCATTTCCCACCTTGGGCCTTGGTGGGGCGCCCACCCACCAGGGTGGTCCCCTCCATGGCCCATTGGCCCAGGGCAGGTGGCCCCCTTGGTGGACCCGGGACCCTCGGTGGTCCGGTGCGTCGAATAAACCCGAAACTTTTCGGTGACCAAAAGGACTTCCCAATATAAATCTTTACCTCCGGACCATTGGAACTCCTCGTGCGTCCCGGGATCTCATGGGACTCGAACAACATTCGGTAACCCAACAAGCTTCCTTTATAACCCTAAGCGTCCCGAACCGGTGTGTAGACCCTACGGGTTGGGGAACATGTAGACATGGCCGGGCGTTCTCGGTCAAAACCCGCGGGATCTGGATACCCATGTTGGCTCCCATTTCCCGATGATCTCATCGGATGAACCCACGATGTCAAGGACTCGATCGATCCTTATACAATTCCCTTTGTCAGCGGTATTTTTACTTGCCGAGATTGATCGTCGGTTACCGATACCTTGTTCAATCACGTTACCGGCAATCTCTTTTCGTTCCAAACACATCATCCGTGATCAACCCTTTGATCACATTGTACTATTATGATGATGTCCTACCGGTGGGCCGAAGATACCTCTCCATTTACGGGTGACAAATCGATCTCGATCCGTGTCAACCCAGACACCCGGAGAATACCTTGGTGCACCTTTATAGTCACCCGATTCCGTTGTGGCGTTTGATACAAAAGCACTCTGGTTCCGGAGTTACGATCTCATGGTCTGGAAGAGATACTTGACATTGGAAAAGCTCTAGCAAGCGAACTACCGATCTTTGTGCTATGCAGGATTGGGTCTTGTCCATCCATCATTCTCTAATGATGTGATCCGTTATCAACGACATCCAATGTCCATGAGGAAACCATGACTATCTTGATCCAGGCTAGTCACTAGACTCACTAGGGACATATTGTGGTCTTGTACCGTGTATTACGATTTCCGGATAACGATTATAGCATGAATAAAGACAATTATCATGAACGGAAATAAATAATAATACTTTTATTATTGCCTCTAGGGCATATTTCCAACACAAATATTCCGTCAATATATCAATCTTTATGTCTCGACCATTTGAGACTCCTCGTCATTCGTGATCATATGGGACTCCAACCTTGTACATCAAAATACATAAACTCATAATATAGCTTCTTGAAACCTTAGCGTGGGACCCTACGGTTAGAATAATGTGAACATCCGAGACATGTTTGGTCAATAAATAAGGGACACTGATGCCCATATTGGTTCCTACATACTCTCGAAATCTTTATCGGGAACCGCATAACAACATCGTTGTTCCCTTTGTCATCGGTATGTTACTTGCCGAGATTGATCGTGGTATCAATACCTAGTTCAATCCGTTAAAAGTCTCTTTACCGTTCGTAATACATCATCCACAACTAACTCATTAGTTGAAATGCTTCAAGCTTAAGTGTGGCATTAAGGAAGGCCGAGATACCTCTCCGACATTGAGATGACAAATCCTAATCTCGAAATATGCCAACTCAAAAGTACCTTCGGAGATACGAAAACCTTTATAATCACCCGATTCGTTGTGCGTTTGGTAGCACACAAAGTGTTCCTCCGATGCGGGTTGCATAATCCATAGTCATAGGAACATGTATAAGTCATGAAGGGCAATAGCAATAGCGATGGGGTGCTAAGCTACGGAATGGGTCATTCAATCGATCATTCAACTAATGATGTGATCTTGTTAATCAAATAACAACTCCTTGTTCATGGTTAGGAAACATAACCATCTTTGATTAACAAGCTAGTCAAAGAGCATACTAGTAACTCTGTTTGTCTATATATTCACACATGTATTAGTTTCGGTTAATACAATTCTAGCATGAATAATAAACATTTATCATGATAGAAATAAATAATAACTTTATTATTGCCTCTAGGGCATATTTCCTTGATCTCCCACTTGCACTGTGGATAATCTAGATTACCGTAATGATTCTAACACCCTGGAGTCTTGGTGTTGATCATGTTTTGCTGTGGAAGAGGCTTAGTCGGTGCCAACATTAGATCCGTATGTATCTTCAAATCTCTATGTCTCCACGGACTAGATCCCGGATGGAATTGGCGTCTCTTGATGTGCTTGGTTCTCTTGTGAAATCTGGATTCGCTGGCAATCGCTCGGTATTGTCACAAAATTTTTTGACCCGATGCACTAGGTATGACACCTAGATGGATATGAACTTCTTCATCCAGACTCCTTCATTGGCTGCTTGAGACATGTATTCCGCTTCAATGATCCTCCCGATGCTTTGCTTTGAACACGCCCGGCCCCACCTTTAATAAATCGTTCCGGTTTCGATTTAGAATCGTCCGGATCGGTGTCAAAACTTATCACGTAACCATTCGATGAGCTCTTTGTCACCTCCATATCGAAAACATATCCTTAGTCCTTTTCGGTATTTCGGGATGTTCTTGACCTGTCGATGATCCCTCTGGATTACTTTGGTACCTCCTGCTAGACTTATAGCAAGGCACACAAGGCAGTACACATTGCATACATGATAGAGCCTATGGTGAAGCATAGGAACACTTTTCATTTTCTCTCTATCTTACGCGTGGTGGGGCTTTGAGTCTTACTCAACTTCACCCTTTCGAAGAACCCCTTTCTTGATCCATTTGAACTTCTTCAAAACTTTGTCAAGGTATGTGCTTTGTGAAAGTCGATTAAGCGTCTTGATCTATCTCTATAGATCTTAAACCCAATATGCACTTCACGAGGTCTTTCTTGAAAAACTTTTATTCAAGTATCCCTTTTGCTATCCAAAATTCTATATCATTTCCAATTAATAATATGTCATCCACATATAATATTAGAAATGCTCTGAGCTCCCACTCCCTTTTTGTAAATCGGGCTTCTCAAAATCATATAAAACCAAATCTTTGATCACACTATCAAACGTTTATTCCAACTCGAGGGCCCCAATCCATAAATGGAGCGTTGGAGCTTGCACCTTTGTTAGCTCCTTTGGATCGATAAAACCTTGGTTGCATCATACAACTCTTCTTCAATCCATTGGGAATGCAGTTTTTACATCCATTTGCCAAATTTCATAATCATAAAATCGGAATTGCTAACATGATTGACGGACTTAAGCATCGCTCTGGTGAAAGGTCTCGGTCAACCCCTTGAACTTTCGAAAACCTTTTGCAACAAGTCGAGCTTTGTAGCGATAACATTACCGTCGGTCGGTCTTCTTCTTGAAGATCCATTTATTCTCAATTGCTTGCCGACCATCGACAAGTCAACCAAAATCCATACTTTGTTATCATACATGGATCCCATCTCGATTTCATGGCTTCAAGCCATTTTGGAATCTGGGCTCACCACTTCTTCATAGTTGTAGGTTCATCATGATCTAGTAGCATGACTTCGAATATGATTACGAACCATCAGTGCGGATCTTTTCTTTCAACCTCGGGTTACGTATTAACTTGATCGAAGTTCTATGATCATTTATCAACTTCCTCACTAGTTGGTTTTGGCGTCCGAGGTTCTGTGATGTATTATTTTCCAACAAGGGGTAAGTGATTACCTCATCAAGTTCTACTTTCCTCCCACTCACTTCTTTGAGAAACTCCTTCTCTAGAAAGGATCCATTCTTGAATGTCTTGCCTTGGATCTGTGATAGAAGGTGTACCCAACTCCTTTGGGTATCCTATGAAGAACATTTCTCGATTTGGGTTGAGCTTTCGGGTTGAATTTTTTCACATAAGCCATATCCCAAACTTTAAAACAACTTTGGTTTCTTGCCAAACCATAGTTAATAAGGTGTCATCTCAGCAGTTCGATGGTGCCCTATTTACGTGAATGTGGCTTCTCTAGAGCATAACCCCCAAAGGATAGTGGTCTTAAAGACATCATAGAGCACCATATCAAGTAAAATGCGATTCGGCGTTCGGACACACCATTCGTTGTGGTGTTCGGGTGGCGTGAGTTAAACTATTCCACATTGTTTTAAGTGTAAACCAAACTCGTAACTCAAATATTCTCCTCCACGATCGGATCGTGAAACTTTATTTTCTTGTTACGATGATTTTCAACTTCACTCTGAAATTCTTTGAACTTTTCAAATTTTGACTTATGCTTCATTAAGTAGATATACCCATACGCAAAATCTTAAGGTGAAAAATAACGATATCCATGAGCCTCAACATTCATCGGACCACATACATCATGTATGATTTCCAACAAATCTTGTCTCTCCGTCGGGGACGGTGTTTTGTCATCTTGCCCATGAGGCGGTTAAAGTACCAAGTGATTCATAATCAAGTGATTCCAAAGTCCATCGGTATGGAGTTTCTTCATCGCTTTATCGATATGAAAGCGGGGTGCCACAAATAAGTTGCACTATCATTATCAACCTCATCTTTTGGCTTCAACACTATGAATATGTTATCACTACTATGGATTCATCAAAAATAGACCACTCTTCAAGGGTGCATGACCATAAAGATATTACTCATATAAATAGAACAACCATTATTCTGATTTAAATGAATAACCGTCTACAAACAAGATCCGGAATAATGTTCATGCTCACTGGCACCAAATAACAATTATTTAGGTCTAATACTAATCCCGGGTAGATGTAGAGGTAGCGTGCCGACCGCGATCACCGACTTTGGAACCGTTCCCCGGCCGTCACCTGTCCTTTGCGGTGTTAAGCAATCCGTAGTCCTGTTTGGTTGCAAATATTAGCAACAAAACCGTATCAAATACCGGTGCTCTGCGGCTCTAGTGGTACACATCAATAACATGTATATCACATATACCTTTGTTCCTTTGCCATCCTTCTTATCCCCAAATACTTGGGGCAGTTCCGCTTCTTGACCGTGCCTTTGCGGTGAAGCACTCGTTTGGCTTAGGTCCGACTTGGGTTTCTCCTCTTGAGCACAACTTTTTGTTTTCTTAATTCCTTCTTCTTCCCTTTGCCCTTTTCTTGAAACTAGTGGTCTTGTTAACCATCAACACTTGATGCTCCTTCTTGATTTCTACCTCCCCCTTTAGCATTGGAAGAGCTCGGGAATCGTCTTATCCATCCTTGCATATTATAGTTCATCCGAAGCTCTTGTAGCTTGGTGGAAGTGATTGGAGAATTACATCAATGGCCTATCATCGGAAAGTAACTCCCGGTTGAATCAAGTGATTACAATACCGGACATCTTGAGTATGTGCTCCTTGGAACTATTCTCCTCCATCTTGCAGCTATAGAACTTATTGGAACTTCATATTCTCAATCGGGCATTCTTACGGAAATCAACTTCAACTCTGAAACATCTCATATGCTCCGGCCAAAACGTCGTTGAAGTCGTTCTAAGGTAAAGCATGGCACATTGAACTATCGGGTATCATCGCTTTGCTGCGGGCGTTCTTAACGTCGTCGGTTATCGCGGGGCCCGGCACCCGGTGCTTCTGGGCGTAATTTTTCTGCGCACAATGAGGATAATCCTCAAATTCGGACCCATCCGTGTTGCTACCATCATCTTTCAACTTAGCTTTCTCAAGGCATTAAAATTCAGCGGAACAACCAGGGCCATCTATCTACAAACAACATAGACAAGCAAGATACTATCGGTACCAAGTTCATGATAAATTTTAGTTCAATTAATCATATTTTAAGAACTCCCCTTAGCGGACATCTCTCTAGTCATCTAAGTGATCCGTGATCAAAAACTAAACCATAACCGATCATCCGTGAGATGGAGTAGTTTTCAATGGTGAACATCTTTGTTGATCATATCTACTATATGATTCACCTTTCGACCTTGGTCTCCGTGGAGCTATATGCATATGCTAGGCTGTCAAGTTAACTGAGTATTGCGGTAAAAGCGGCTTGCCCGTTGTAGATGGGCGTAGAGCTTATCACACCCGATCATCCGTGGTGTGGGCACGACAAACTTTAGCTGCTCGGGAGAACACTACTTGATATTTTTGTGGAGATCATCTTAAAATGCTCCGTCATCAAAGCAAGATAAGATGCATAAAGGATAAACATCACATGCAATCAATATAAGTGATATGATATGGCCATCATCTTCTTGTGCTTTGATCTCCATCTCGGCACCATCATGATCACCATTCACCGGTGGACATTGATCTCCATCGTAGCATCGTTTCGTTTCGCCATCTATTGCTTCTACTATGCTGCTTAGTGATAAAGTAAAGCAATTCGTGTTGCATTTCATACAATAAGCGACAACCATATGGCTCCTGCCGTTCCGATAACCGGTTACAAAACATGATCATCTCATACAATAAAATATAGCATCATGTCTTGGCCATATCACATCCAACATGCCTGCAAAAACAAGTTAGGCGTCCTCTACTTTGTTGTTGCAAGTTTTATGGTCTGGGAACGCCAACTCCCTCGCATCAAAACCCAATAGTTTGTAAAGTTGATCTGTTTTAACCCCCAAAA